>MJUU01000321.1:247897-262327 GCA_002080025.1 Modiolus philippinarum | reverse complement strand
TCCATCGTAGTTTTGTCCTTAGCTATATTTGATATTACTGATTATTCGGATTTCGTTTAGTTTTATGCATTTTAAACATTTTTTGAAATTATGGATTTCCTTTTTTGGGTTCTAGTGCTGCTGATGAGGAATTAATTTCAGAAATGACCATACAGCTCATTAAAATTATTGCAGTTAGAGTTAACATATGTGTTATGATCTCATGTTCATTTACTCCATACCCTTTCGTAAGATATGGATATAATATTGAAAGAAGAAAATCTGCTTTTTCTTATATATTTTAGGTTAAATTACAGAATGTTGAAGTATTGCAGGCATCGATTAGTTATCGAATGAACAAAATCTTCCTTTTCTTATGTATTTTATATTAATTTACAGCAAGTTGAAGTATTGCGGGCATCGATATAATATGGAACAACGGCAGTAGAATACCGAAGGAACAAAGGGAATGAAGAAAATCTGCTTTTTCTTATATATTTTAGGTTAAATTACAGAAAGTTGAAGTATTGCGGCATCGATATTACATTGAATTAAGAAAATCTGCTTCTTCTTTACAGAAAGTTGGAGTATTGCGGGCATCGATATAATATCGAATGAATAAAATCTGCCTTTTGTTATATATTTTAGGTTAAATTAGAGAAAGTTGAAGTATTGCGGCATCGATATAACATTGAATTAATAAATCTGCATCTTCTTATATATTTTAGGTTAAATTACAGAAAGTTGAAGTATTGCGGGCATCGATATAATATCGAATTAATAAAATATGCCTTTTGTTATATATTTTAGGTTAAATTACAGCAAGTTGAGGTATTGCAGGCATCGATATAATATCGAATGAAGAAAATCTGCATTTTCTTATATATTTTAGGTTAAATTACAGAGTGTTGGAGTATTGCGGGCATCGATATAATATCGAATGAAAAAAATATGCCTTTTCTTATATATTTCAGGTTAAATTATAGGAAGTTGAGGTATTGCGGGTATCGATATAATATCGAATGAAGAAAATCGGCTTTTCTTATATATTTTACATTAATTTACAGCAAGTTGAAGTATTGCTACCATCGGTATAATATCAAGTGAAAAAAATCTGCTTTTTCTTATATATTTTAGGTTAAATTATAGCAAGTTGAATAATTGCGGGCATTGATAAAACATTGAATGAAGGAAATCTGCTTTTTCTTATATATTTTAGGCTAAATTACACAAAGTTGAAGTATTGCCGGCATCGATTTCATATCGAATGAAGAAAATCTGCCTTTTCTTATATATTTTAGGTTAAATCATAGCAAGTTGAAGTATTGTGTTCATCGACATAAAACACGATTGAAGAAATTCTGCCTTTTGTTACCTATTTTTAGGTTAAATTGCAGAAAGTTGGAGTATCAGGGCCATCAGTATAACATTGAGTGAAGGAATTCTGCTTCTTCTTATATATTTTAGGTTAAACTACAGAAAGTTGGAGTATTACCGGCATCGATATAATATCGAATGAAGAAAATCTGCCTTTTCTTATATATTTACGTTAAATTACAGCAAGTTGAAGTATCGCAACCATCGGTATAATATCAAGTGAAGAAATCTGCCTTTTCTTATATATTTTAGGTTAAACTACAGAAATTGGAGTTTTACGGGCATTGATACAATATCGAATGAAGAAAATGTTCCTTTTCTTATATATTTTAGGTTAAATTACGGAAAGTTGAAGTATTGCAGGCATCGCTTTATTATTGAATGAAGTAAATCTTCTTTTTCTTATAATTTTTTTTTGTTAAATTATAGCAAGTTGAAGATTTGTGGGTATCGATATAATATCGAATGAAAAAAATCTGCCTTTTGCTATATATTTTAGGTTATATTACAGCAAGTTTAAGTATTGCGGACATAAATATAATGTTGAATGGAGAAAATCTGCGTTTTCTTACATATTTTAGTTTAAATCACAGCAAGTTGAAGTATTGCAGGCATCGATATATTATCGAATGAAAATATGCCTTTTCATTTATCTTTTAGGTTTAATTACAGAAAGTTGGAGTATTGCGGGCATCGATATAATATCGAATGAATAAAATCTGCCTTTTCTTATATATTTTAGTTTAATTACACAAATTACACAAATTACATCTGCCTTTTCTTATATATTTTAGGTTAATTACACAAATTACACAAAGTTAAAGTATTGCGGGCATGGATATAATATTGAAAGAAGAAAATCTGCTTTTTCTTATATTTTTTAGGTTAAATTACAGAAAGTTGAAGTATTGCGGCATCGATATAACATTGAATTAAGAAAATCTGCTTTTTCTTATATAATTTAGGTTAAATTACAAAAAGTTGGAGTATTGCTGGCATCGATATAATATCGAATGAATAAAATCTGCCTTTTGTTATATATTTTAGGTTGAATTACAGAAAGTTAAAGTATTGCGGCATCGATATAACATTGAATTAATAAATCTGCATCTTCTTCTATATTTTAGGTTAAATTACAGAAAGTAAAAGTATTGCGGGCATCGATATATTATCGAATGAAAATCTGCCTTTTCATTTATCTTTTAGGTTTAATTACAGGAAGTTGGAGTATTGCGGGCATCGATATAATATTGAAAGAAGAAAATCTGCTTTTTCTTATATATTTTACATTAATTTACAGCAAGTTGAAGTATTGCGGGCATCGATATAATATGGAATGAAGAAAATCTGCTTTTTCTTATATATTTTAGGTTAAATTACAGAAAGTTGAAGTATTGCGGCATCGATATAACATTGAATTAAGAAAATCTGCATCTTTTTATATATTTAAGGTTAAATTACAGAGTGTTGGAGTATTGCGGGCATTGATATAATATCCAATGAAGAAAATATGCCTTTTCTTATATATTTCAGGTTAAATTATAGCAAGTTGAAGTATTGCGGGTATCGATATAATATCGAATGAAGAAAATCGGCTTTTATTATTTATTTTACATTAATTTACAGCAAGTTGAAGTATTGCGACCATCGGTATAATATCAAGTGAAGAAATCTGCTTTTTCTTATTTATTTTAGGTTAAATTATAGCAAGTTGAATAATTGCGGGCATTGATAAAACATTGAATGAAGAAAATCTACTTTTTCTTATTTTATTATATATTTAAGGTTAAATTACACAAAGTTGAAGTATTGCCGGCATCGATTTAATATGAATGAAGAAAATCTGCCTTTTCTTATATATTTTAGGTTAAATCACAGCAAGTTGAAGTATTGTGTTCATCGACATAAAACACGATTGAAGAAATTCTGCCTTTTCTTACCTATTTTTAGGTTAAATTGCGGAAAGTTGGAGTATCAGGGCCATCAGTATAACATTGAGTGAAGAAAATCTGCTTCTTCTTATATATTTTAGGTTAAACTACAGAAAGTTGAAGTATTGCAGGCATCGATAACATATCGAATGAAAATCTTCTTGCTACATCTAAGGAATATAAATGAATAAACATGAATAATGATCAGGATTGATTTTTTTTCATATTTGTACGGAATAATGAAGTTACATGAATAAAAAAGTAGACTTTGATATTTCCACTTATTTCTCAGAAAGATCATAATAAACAATAAATCAACTTTCATTTTTTTTTCTATAGCTATATGGATAAAAAGGAACAAAATCATGAAATGAATTGGACTTAATATTCTGTGACTACTTGATCAGATATGTTTACTAACAAAAACAAAAGCACCTCCCCAGATATGCAAGAAAAATATGTCTTGGTATGGAAAAGTCATTTTGTTATCAAAAAGCAAACCTTTCAAAAGACAATAATTTGTATTTTAAACTGAAAAAAAGAAAACAGTCTTTTTTTAAAGGTCAGCAGTTGTACAATTGTTTATTTCAATTATATTTAATTAACACTTCATCTTATTTTATCATTATCACAACAATGGTATACATATGTACTATGTAATTGATGAAGATTAATTTAGAACACATGTTGTTAAGATAATAGCCAGGAGGTGAAGACATCCTTATCGGATCAGCAGTCTGTGAATGTGTACATTTTGTATTAAGGTCAATTCCAATACGTGTAATGTGAACATGGTGTATGTATTTTAATTCAGTATAATTGCATGTTTGATTTATATAAATTCTTATATTTTTTGTCTTAATGGAAAAAAGACGGAAGTTTTTTATGATTATTTACTCAAATAGATGGGACTACATTCTATTCATTTTAAAAGAAGGCGGCATTTTTCTGACACACTTATGAATCGGATGTACTTTGGTGGCTGCACAGTGTTGATGACATCAGATAAGTATATTTTTCGCCTAGTTTTAAGATACATTTTTGCTTACTTGTTTTGTTATAATTAATGATTGTCAAGCAAATATCTTTAATAATTAGTGTTAAATCTAGGAAATAATATGATTACAAGGAGTTAAAATATCTTGACATGTCTTATTAGTATTTTATTAGTTGTTGAAAAGAACTGATTCTTTGTGGTTAATTTTGTCTCTTTCAGAAGTCAGATTATGAGTTTAGTGTGTGACCAGATAGCTTAGAAAACATACTTTATAATTATTTTATTTGTGGATTACGCGCAGAAGTTGAAATACCACGGATTATGTGCATACATCCAAGAAGGGCTATTCTGTATCGAGTTTTCAAAACTAAAGATAGATTGGACACTGTTGGATGGATTCATACTTATTTTTGTATTGTATTATGCATGCTTATTTATACGTTCATTTTAATTAAATTGCATGAATATATTGACAAAACTTGATCAATTTAAAACCTGGTCTGCAAAACTTTTGATTTTCAATTTGTTCGAAAAACTTGTAATAATTCTGATTTTAAAGTAAATTGACAGTCATGCCAGTACAATTAAAATTTGTTCAAAAGTAAATTTTAGTCAAAGAGCATGTTATTTTCTCAATATATTACATGGGGTCGCAATAAAGTAAGGGATTGGTGTTAAATAAACTTAATGTACATGAAGGGCATTATCATGAAAAAGGTTTTGTGCAGGAAGGACTGAAAACATAGCATGTGAACACGAAAATGTAAAGAAATGTTGCTACCTCAAGGCCCAAACAAATGTTGATGCATTTGGACTTTTTGGGCATGTCAATTGTGTATGTTTTGGTTGCATTAAACAAACCTGAGTTCAAGATGACTATCCTAAAATATTATGAAATTAATTTTGTTGCCTATAATTGGAAAAGTAGGGTTGGTCATTTTTCCCCCATGAATTAACTGTTGAAAAATATGCTGTAGAGTTGAACAAAGCCACTCGTGATATGGTGATAGCTTTACTTTTAATTATTCTTCTTCCGTAAATGTTGGTTTACAGTAAGAGATGACCCATGTGAGATCGATGCACGCGACCTCATCTCACACCGGTAAATTTCCAACCAGGCGCGTTGATTTTTGTGATACAACAATCGTTACCATGACTAAACGTCATAGAACACCTGAGGTCACAATGTACAGAACACTCAAATGGCGACAACGTTGTTCAGCAGTAAAGGTTTCCAGACGTTTCTTTTCGCTATTTACGGAAGAAATATGATCTTGCATCAGATCAGAATTAAAGCTCGGAATATCTTTCACTCGTGTAAGAAATTCTACGTCTTTTCCTCTTTTTTTCGCTATGCTCCACTCGAGAAAAGACGAATTTCTTACACTTGTGGAAAGATATCCAGTCCTTTAATCTGATCTTATGCAAGATTCATCTTTACTTGGACATGTTGGAATTATTCATCTACTAGTACTTGTTTTACTTATCATTTAACTATGAGTAATTCTTGTACTTGAAATTACCTAGTTGCTTGTAATTATTTAACTTGCAATTATGCACAACTGGTACTTGTTTTACTTGGAATCATTGATCTACAAGTTATTGTTTTACCAAGAGTTACTTATTAAGTCTCCCAAACGAAGTTTGTGGAGTCTTATTGTTTTTACTCTGTTTCTTATTATTATTATTATGTCGCCCCAGACGTAGTCGGGGAGACATATTGTTATTGTTCCGTTTCTTGTTATTATTATTATAACGCTTTCTTATTATTATTATTTTACTTCCAATAAATTTTGTCCACGCGAGTTCTCAGAGTTGCCTGAACAGAATCACTTGATAATTGGCACACAGTTGGAACACCATGTGAAGTTATGCCTAACGGTGATTTTTTTTTCAAAATGGCCGCCATTTCCAAGATGGCCGCCATTTTACGTCAAAATTTCAACTTTGTCCGATTTCAACGAAAATTTATTTCTAGGCAGATTTTGACGCCGGGAACAAGATGGAAGCATCGAATTGGCTGCCAGGGGCGACATCAGCTATTGCTTGCAATTGCAAATCTAGTTATTATTATTATTATTATTCTTTATTATTCCAGCCAAAAGTTGTCCATGAAATTACTCAGTGATGCATGATCAGAACTTCATGAAACTTGGCACAAAGTTGGATCACCATTTGAAGATGTGCGTTTTAATATTTTTATTTTCAAGATGGCCGCCATTTCCAAGATGGCCGCCAAAATACGTCAAAATCTCAACTTTGTAGGATTTCAACGAAAATTGATTTCTATGTAGATTTTGACACTGCGAACAAGATGGAATCATCGAATTGGCTGCCGGGGACGACATTAGCTATTGCTTGCAATTGCAAATCTAGTTATTATTATTTCTATTATTCTTTTTTTTCTTTCCGGACAAAAATTTGTCCGGGGCAAATCTCAGAGATCACTCGTCCAATTTTGATGAAACTTAGCAGGAATATGGATACCAATGTCTAGTTGTGCAGGAAGGTCTGGGAACTTCCAAACTGGCACCGTTGCAAAAAAAGGCGGGACAATCGACAAAATTTTGGGATAATTTGTCCGGGGCAGATCTTGGAGACCACACATCAGATCTGAATGAAACTTAGTATGAGCATAGATACCAATGTCTAGTTGTGCAAGAAGGTCCATTGATTTTCTAAACGGCACCGTTGCCATGGAAACCATAAAAAGGCGGGAAATTGACAAAAATCGTATAACAATTTGTCCGGGGCAGATTTCAGAGACCACTCATCAGATTTTAATGAAACTTAAAAGGAACATATTTAAGGCTTGAAAAGTTATATTTTAGAGTGTGGTTTAAACTCTGTCTATAAAAATGACCAAAATAATTTAAATATTTTGATAATTTTATTCATCATATCCTTTTGAAGGAGTTTTATCTTTTGCGAAACACACCTTTAATGAATTTTAACATATTTAAGGCCTGAAAAGTTAGATTTTTAGAGTGCGGTTTCAACTCTGTCTATAAAAATGGCCAAAACAATTTAAATATTTTGAAAATTTCATTCATCATATCCTTTTGAAGGAATTTTATCTTTTGCGAAACACATCCTTAATGAATTTTAACATATTTAAGGCTTGAAAAGTTAGATTTTTCGAGTGCGGTTTAAAATGACCAAAACAATTTAAATATTTTGAAAATTTTATTCATCATATCCTTTTGAAGGAGTTTTATCTTTTGCAAAACACAATAACAACAAATTTCAGCATATTGAAGTTTGAAAAGTTGGATTTTAGTGTGCGGTTTAAACTCTGTCTATAAAAATAACCAATAGAATTTAAATGTTTGAAAATTTTATTCATCATATCCTTTCGAAGGAGTTTTATCTTTTGAGAAACACACCTTTAATGAATTTTAACATGTTTAAGGCTTGAAAAGTTAGATTTTTAGAGTGCAGTTTAAACTCTGTCTAGAAATATAAAAATAATCAAAACAATATAAATGTTTTGAAAATTTTATTCATCATATCCTTTCAAAGGAGTTTTATCTTTTGCGAAACACAATTTTAATGAATTTTAACATAATTAAGGCTTGAAAAGTTAGATTTTTAGAGTGTGGTTTAAACTCTGTCTATAAAAATGACCAAAACAATTTAAATATTTTGAAAATTTTATTCATCATATCCTTTCGAAGGAGTTTTAACTTTTGCGAAACACCTTTAATGAATTTTAACATATTTAAGGCTTGAAAAGTTAGATTTTTGGAGTGTGGTTTAAACTCTGTCTATAAAAAGAATCAAAACAATTTCCATGTTTTTAAAATTTTATTCATCATATCCTTTCGAAGGAGTTTTATCTTTTGCAAAACACAATTTTAATGAATTTTAACATATTTAAGGCTTGAATAGTTAGATTTTTAGAGTGTGGTTTAAACTCTGTCTATAAAAATCACCAAAACAATTTAAATATTTTGAAAATTTTATTCATCATATCCTTTTGAAGGAGTTTTATCTTTTGCGAAACACAATTTCAACAAATTTCAGCATATTTAAGGTTGAAAAGTAACATTTTCAGTCTGCGGTTTAAACTCAGTCTATGGAAATGACCAAAGCAATTTAAATATTTTGAAAATTCTATTCATCATATCCTTTTGAAAAAGTTTTATATTTTCCAAGCACAATTTTAATGAATTTAAACATTCTTTTAGGTTGAAAGATCAGATTTTTGGTTATGCGTTTTAAACTCAATCTTTAAAAATCACCAAAACAATTCAGTTTTTTTTTAATTTTACTTCATGCAATCCTTTTGCAGGGGTTTTTCATTTTGCGAATCACAATTTTAATAAATTTTAGCATATTTAAGGGTTGAAAAGTTAGATGCATAGTCTGCAGTTTAAACTCAGTCTATAAAAAATGCAATTTTTTTGAAAATTTTAGTCATCATATCCTTTTGAAGGAGTTTGTTATTTTGCAAAGCACAATTTTAATGAATTTTAGCATACTTAAGGCTTGAAAAGTTAAATTTAAGAGTGTGGTTTAAACTCTGTCTATAAAATTGACCAAGACAATTGAATATTTTAAAAATTGTATTCATCATATCCTTTCGAGGGAGTTTTATCTTTTCCAAACACAATTTTAATGAATTTTAACATATTTAGGGCTTGAAAAGTTAGATATTTAGTCTCCAGTTTAAACTCTGTCTATAAACATGACCAAAACTATTTAAATTTTTTGAAAATTTTATTCATCATATCCTTTCGAAGGAGTTTTATGTTTTCGGATACGCAATTTCAACAAATTTCAGCAGATTGAAGTTTGAAAAGTTTGATTTAAGTGTGCGGTTAAAACTCTGTCTATAAAAATAACCAAAACAATTTAAATATTTTGAAAATTTTATTCATCATATCCTTTCGAAGGAGTTTAATCTTTTGCGAAACACAATTTTAATGAATTTTAATATATTTAAGGCTTGAAAAGTAAGATTTCTAGTGTGCGGTTTAAACTCTGTCAAAAAAAATGACCAAAAAAATTTAAATTTTTTGAAAATTTTATTCATCATATTCTTTTCGAAGAGTTTTTTAATTTCATGAATCCAGGTACTATACATTACAATGTAATGTATAGTCCCTGATGAATCACAATTTAAATAAATTTTAGCATATTTATTGTTTGAAAAGAAGGATTTCCCAGTCTTTCGTAACTGAATGCGTCAAATCATTTGTTTTGTTTTGTTTTTTTTGTCATTCAGTTTTTGATTCGCTGTTATTTGCATTCCTGTGTTTGTCTAACAATTAACGTTTAACCAATTGATAAATTATTTCAATATATTTTTTTTATCAAATTAAATTTGTCTATTTTCGACCTTTGGTCAAATCAGATGTGCTTCCAAATTTTAATGCATTCGAACAAAATGTATTATTTACTGCGCATTTCCTACGTACAAGCATAAACATCAAGAAAATATAATATTAACCTTAACGTACGGATTAAATATACCTAGGGTGCTATAATATTTTTTTTTATATATATTCATTTTTGTAATGAAACGAAATTATCATTTCGCAAAATGTATTAACTTGAAAGATGACGTAAGGCTATCAATCAGTCATTCACGGATATGACCGATCAATCATCCGTCAGTCACGTAATTTACGTGTTGTATCCGTCAAATACGTGAATTACTTTTCCTATCCGTCAGACTTTGACAGATTGTTGACTGATCGATCACTGATCGATGACTGATCGTTGACGGCTGACGGATCGCTTAATGATCGCTCTTTTAGTAACGGCTACTGAAGCAAGGACTGTAGATACCAATGTGTAGTTGTGCAAGAAGGTCTAGGGATCTTCAAAATGGCACGGTTGCCATGGAAATGGTAAAAAGGCGGGAAAATTAAAAGTTCTCAGAACTGCATGAAAACTTACAGAAAGGTTGTATAGCATACAGGGAATTTATTTTTAGTTTAAAAAAATCAAATAACAACCGTTGCCATGGAAACGAAAAAAAGGCGGGAAAATCATAATTGCTCAGAATTGCATGAAAACTTACACAATAGTGGGGATTGGTTTTCAGTCTAAAAAATTTCAAAATGACGACTGTTGCCATGGAAAGGCAAAAAGGCGGGAAAATTAAAAGTGATCAGAATTGAACAAAACTTCATGAAAAGCTTTTGTTGCATATTGAGAGTTGGTTTCTAGTCTCAAAAATTGCAAAATGCGGAAAATTGTCATGACAATTGGAAAAAGGCGGTAAAGATCAGAGTGCTATGAAATGAATGAAGTTGAAGGGAGTTTCTTGTTCGGAGGTCTGATTTGGGAGTTCGTGTGGGAGACTTGTGTATTAGCATCCTGATACAATTATAAATATTTTTCTAGTAACTCTTGTACTAGGAATTACTTAGTTGCTAGTATTCGCTTTACTTGGAATTATTGATCTATAAGTAATTATTTTACCGAGAATTACTTATTTTCTAGTAATTCTTCTACTAGAAATTACTTAGTTGCTGGTAATTATTTTACTTGCAATTACTTATCTACTAGCATTTATTTTACTTGCAATTACTTATCTACTAGTAACAGTTTCACTTGGGATTACTTGTTTCTGAGTAATTGTTTACTTGACATTACTTAGTTTCAAGTAATTTTGTTCGATTTTCATTACTCATATTCAAGTAATTCATTTACTTAATTGATTCAAGTAATTAATTACTTAGCAATGTAAATACTTAGTAATTAATCACTTACTATTACTAAGCATTACTAGCAATTACTTGCCTGACTGACAACTCAAATTACTAGAAGAAATACTTATTAGAATTAAAAAATTGCTTAAATTAAGTAATACTAAGTAATATTTTTTTAAGAGTGTAAGATCGCCCCGATTTGGTTAATAGACCGAACATCTTTGTTCCGGTCGATGAATATTCATGAATATTCATAGATCGAGTTCGGTCTAGTTGCTTTGATCGGCAGTGTAAACCTACCATTAAACAGATTCGTTGAAGCTCGATCTATATCTATTGCATCTAGTTTTGTTCTCCTCTCTATCGTTTTGTATCATTCTAACGTTTACTTTGGACATTAAAGACGGCCTTCACGTCGGTGTGGCTCTTCCTAATATGGTTGAAAATAACATATTATCATGTTATGAGCAAGAACTACAGCCGAAAAAAATGAGTTGTTCTTTTTTTCGACTATCATTCTAATGCCAAATTACTTGTACGACCAAATGAATGATTTTGTAATATTTTTCTTTACTATATGCAATCTTCTGCAATGTCCAGTCGATTGTATTGGAGAGTTCCACAGGTATCTATGCAGAAACAATGTCATAGAATAATGTAACAGAAGCAATGTGTTTCCAAGTGTTTTTTTTTGTTTTTTTTTGTTTTTTTTGTTTTTTTGTTTTATTTTTTTAATTCCTTCAAAGAAACCCATGTGATCGTAACGTAAGTATTTCTTTTTTTTTACTGAATTTGGCTAAATTTTAGAACAGATCCACCTATAATTTTAAACCTGGTTCATCCCTTTCAATACATATACAAATAAAAGTAGAAGAAAAAAACATATGTATAATTAAAAAGAGGGAAAGAAGAAAACCTAAAGGCCTCTGTCCAATTAATCTTGATGTGGTTTAGTGATTGGATAGGGATCTTTAGTTTGCAATTAGATCATTTGTTATTATAAGTTTTGCTGTATCCAAAAGTACAGATTAAATTGTTGCTATTTTTATTATCAAAATTAATATCTCTTTTTTTCAGTGGAACATGTATCCTGTAAAAGAAATGTAAATTGATAATGCGAGAAAAGACGTCTGGCTATTTTGTGTTTTTTGTGCTGCTTAGTTTTGCAAAATCACAAGACATCACATTTCTTACAAATATTAGTAAAGACGATAATGAATCACGCTTGTTTATGAATTGCTCAAGTTCTGAGCCACCATGGCAGTTCGTTTCGGAATTCTTTATTAATAATAAAACAACTCATATCATTACATATCTTGATCATCAATGCTATACTAACCGGCGGGAATGTCATGAAGGTGAATGTAGTTGCACAAAGAGTAGCTACACTGTTGGCATTTTTATTAACATGTATCAACGTTATAACAATTTCACTTGCCATATGAAATTTGAAATCAACGACAAGGAAGGAGGTTTCAAAATAGTAGAAATAACAGCATTATACAATGGAACAGGTAGGTTTGTTTTGTTTTGTGGCAGTTTCAAATCTAATAGCTATCGACACTATCATAAAAGTATTGAGCATTAAGGAAACAAAAACTCTTTCTATCAACGCCAAGCATTTTGCCTTTTGCATTTTATAAGCTGTCAGCTCTCTATTAGGTTTCTCAGCATTATGGGTAACGGTCATGGTCATCTGTAGTCCTTATAAATGACGCAAAAAGATTTTGTAAATTTTTAATATTCATTATAAAAAGAACGTCTGAATATTTTATGAAATAGCAATGTCCTTTTTTTACGGCATACATTTCCACTGCAAATCTTGCATCTCACTTTTGTCAATGTCACATTCCTTCCGGTATTTATTGTTTCAATTACATGATAGAGTGTTGCAAATGTTGTATACCATTGCCTTGACTGGGGGACAGGAATATTTATTTTACCTTGCACCAGGAATATGTATATAAGTATTTTAGCTCTAGAAATCACATGATGTAAATATGTAAAATAAATGAATACATATATGCTATTTTTAAATCTGAAACGGTCAATATATGTTATGTGTCTATTTCCAGAAAAATATAATCAAATAGAAGTTGTTTTGGTTAAAGGGCCGAGGAAAAACAGTTTTCCAGGCACAAGAAACATTCCAACAGATTCAGAGAAAGGTAGAGAAGACGTTTATTTTTTATAATGTATTAATCAAACGAAAGAAGATAATATTAAACACCTTCAATGACCGAAAATCACAATCGGAGGCGACGATCCTCAATGAAACTGTACATGAAAAACACATAGGAAAGATAGTCCATGTGTATTTTAAAGTATACAAACAGTAATGAATGAGGATCAGAACCAAGATGTAAGTTATTTGAAAATTAACAAGTAATTGCAAAACTACGTATTAGTTAAGACAGATGTACATGGATGATTATATTACTATAGTAGCTTATTGTCTTCATCAACCTTTCACTCTATTTGCTCTAAGTAATCTGTTAGTACTTTGCTGACCTGATAAATCATTAAAACTTTATTTTAAGTAGGTAGGAAATATTCCTTACACGTGAATAAAAGGATATGGAGTAAATGTACATGAGACAAAGTCTCTACAAATACATGGTAAAACAAGCAAAGGAACAACGTTTTTATTGTTATTCTTCATCTTTAAGTCACCATGAAGCCTTCAATAATGAGCTTTGCTCATACCTCATAATAAGTTCAAGACGGCCCCTAGCACCGGTTTGAGCGGTATTCTTTGCTTATCGTACAACGCCACATGGATGTTTTTCCTGGTCATAGATGCGGGGTTGTCAACAAACATTGATTAAACTGGCTAAGTGTTCTTACAATCACTGTCATCCGTTTCCCGACAAAAGCAAAAGTGTCTTAAGGTAATGGACGATTACCACATATAGACAAACACAGGGCACTCATCAAGTCGATTGTAAGAAAACTTGGCATATAAAATAGTGAGATGTGGGGGTTTTTAATAGGTGGTGAGAATTACATTTCGAAATTACAAAATAAATGTCAAAATTTGAAAGTATGATGGTATATCCAGATGAGAAATTCTCTCATGAACGAGTACACGTACATGGGATGATAAAGCAAGAAAGTGGCATTATTATATACGGAAGGAAAAGATAAAAATTTTTATTTTTTGAAAATAAGAAAACCAAAATTTCAGATTGTGATACTCTATATATGAGAAATTGATACATAGACAATGTACAATTCAACTGACGAAAAAATCGGGAAATATCTAAAGCACTTGGAATCTTTTAACTGATTCTATAGCGTACTGTATATGTATTTGAATAGAGTATTAAGTATAGACTGATTTATAGTAATATGTCCTGAACTGGCAATTAAAACATCTATAGTCATATAGTCTTAAAGTATTAACTTATATATATATATATATATATATATATATATATAAACTTTCAGTATGAACAATGTGAATAGCACTAGTATAATT
>MJUU01000321.1:233279-247816 GCA_002080025.1 Modiolus philippinarum | reverse complement strand
TATATATATATATGCGTCTGAAGTCAAAGCCCAACTCAGTTAAAGTCTTAGGATATGATATTATCGAGAACATCTTTCCACTGAGGAATGGTTGCAACACTTCATTTGAATTTCACTGTTGCATATACATTGTCAGTGAAATTCAAATGAAGTGTTGTGTGTCACTCAATTGTAGTGGTCAAATTCCTCAGTGGAAAGATGTTCTCGATAATATCACATCCTAAGACTTTAACGCAGTTGGGCTTTGACTTCAGACGCATATAATTTATTTTTCAAGACCTGTATAAGCATATTTACATGCTTATCCTGAGGATTAAATAAGATTTCCAAGTTTGTCGCTGTTTTTAACAGATATATATATCTTCACAGTTTGGGTTACTACGATAGACAGTCATATATATATTTGCTTGATCAGTTGGTGTGTAAAGACGTTAAATTTCTATCACTATCTTCGAAAGATTTTGATATGAACTGCACTGATGAGACATAAGTTGTTGAAATAGCTATATAAAGTATCCTAATTCAACTGGTTGTCTATTCAAATAAGGGAAGATTGCAATGTTTTAACTTTGATTGCCAATCTTACATTAGCATACAAGTTCCGCAGAGGAATGGTGTATCCGTTAATCTGTTAGCCTCTTACCTTAGACGAATATATAAATAAATAAGATTTATTTGTTGCATGTATTTAATTTCTCACCCACGTTTATGAATGTGGTATCTAGTTAAATCTTTGAGATATAAAATGGGCTTTTGAGTATTGTTCAAAAGACTGAAATTCAACATTAAGCGAATCATGCTTATATTTAATATCAATCTGGCTGTATGGTCATTATTATAATTTCGGTCTACCAGCAGAGAAGAAAGAGTCATGCCTAAGTTGTCTGAAATAGATTCACGTAAGCGGCAGACTATTAGACATGTTACAAAATTAGCTTGTCGTGGACATGCAAACAGTAATATGCATGAAAGTTTAAGAAAAGAATTTTGACAAGAATGAAGTTCATACATATTTTTATTCGGAGCACCTGATGTCACTATGTTAGTATTTTAGTTTTGAGTGTTGTATTTGCAATGTTTGTGCGTTTTGTGGGTGTGAAGTGTTTTTGGCCCTCCGTCACCTGGTGGTTTTGCCTTTGCCTTTTTGCTGGATTTTGAATTCTGCAGTATTGTGCTTTGTTCCCTCAGTAATATACTGCATTTGATTTGAACTGTTTGTCAAAATTCAATTCTGCACATATCATAATTATATAAATTATTCAAAACTTAAACATATATATTTTATATTGCAGGGCCTCCAGTGTTTTTGGTTTACTTCATTGCTGGAATTGTAGCTATCGTAATTGTGGCTCTAACCTTAATTTTCCTTCGGAAAGGTAAACTTTCCTTTTACATCTAATTTTTATTCCTTAGTATGATGAGGTTAACATATCTATTTGAATAATTGCTAGAATGAACGGAATGAATTTTCGTACTTCAGAAAAAAAAAAAAAAAAAAAAACATACCGGGATATCTGACATACTTTGTGAGAAGTGTAGAAAGGCCGATTCTGTTGTTTTAACAATGTTTAAACCCAACCCAGTATAACTAATACCGAGATACAAATTTGGATAGAGATCGACAGATGGAGTCAAACGATTCCGTCAAAATCAAGTTGGAACACTCCTTTGACCTTGTCTTAGGCGGAGATGGCGTTGTTGTATCGCCTACTTGCCGTTCAGAGCTAAATGGATGCTTTGCATCCGACGGTTAACACGACGGCGTTGTGCGTCTGATCATTGTCCCTTTCCGTTTGAAATCCAATAAAAAATCATCGGAGATTCATGCTCTCGCTCTAGTAGACCAGACGTAAGTAGATCTTGGCAGCTTTAGTTCCCAGTGCCAAAGGAAAATCTATCTTTGACTTAGCTTTAATGATCATGCACAATTGCAGCTTCTTTTTATTTCATGGGGTGACATGGGGAACGAACTTTTACTGCTTGCAATTGGCTACATCGTTCGTGGCGGCTGTCCTGAGTACCTCGTTGGTATCCGAATTCATGCCAGAGAGAGTACATATTTGATTCAGTTGACGATATTTTCGTGGTCGGCGAAATACCCACAGAAATGCTTGATAAGAGTAGCAAAGAAAATGACTTCTCATTGTTTTTGTGATGATGTATCAATGTGACGCTAAGAATACAATGTTACCGTCATTGGTATAAGAAGTTAAATCTTGATCTACAACTGGTTGAGTCTTTTGAGTTATGATGGTAACAAAGAGTTCAGTGATGTTCTCGATGTGTTTTCCCGGACAGTCTGTAGTAGGCTACATAGAAGAGGAATTTCACAGCGTTGCTTAAATGATCGATTCAGCGATGACACTTCCATTGTTTTCCTAAATGCTAGTCTCCTAAATCTTAGTCTGACTAATTTTTAGTTTGGAAAAGCTGTCAATTCTTTAATTATGCTTTAATGCCAGCTCGTCCAGTTTCCACTCATCCGTCAATTTGGGCTATATCTTAAACTTTTTAGTTGTGCTGATAATGTATTAAATAATTAACCTAACATATTGTTAATCATCCCTTGTATGCTTGTTGCCAGCCCTTGCAAGTTCTTGACATACCATTCCTTGGTCGCTGGCTCGTATTTTAGCATGCCCCATGCTTAATCACCAACTGTTATCCCCTGTATGTTTAGGTAAGAGCTCATCATACTAAGTTTGGTAAAAAAGCAAACCATATTGCCTTTGTGTTGCACGGGCATATTGGTTGATACATCTATTTCGTTGCTTACCCATTTCGTTTCCCTTTTGAGCTTATTCCACTTAGACTCTTACGCTTGGAGGTTTTGAAGACTACCGTCAATTCCTTGTGCAACCATGTCTTTTTCAAATCATCTGAGCGATCTATAGAGTTTTCCAGTCAGGTAATGCTGTGGTTATTCATCTCTAGATCTTGAAGTATGGTTCGGTTGTTTGCCCAGTGTCTTTTTCCAATCATATTCATGTATACGTAATGAAATCACTAAATGTCGTCAAATGGGAGGTTGACACCTCGCGTATGACTTTTTTACTCATTCGCTCTGAAAAACCTATTTAATTTGTTTGAAAACAAGCTTTTGAATCTATTTCAACTGCCACTGATCAAGAACAATGTAATGCTTAACAATTTAAGTAACATCGTACACTAGTATTTAGTATCTCTGTTGTAACTTTTGCAACTTTTTTAAAAGTTCATTTGATTTGCAATAAAAAATACAACTTTTGTGAGAATTTCAGAAAAAATGGCATTACAATTACTGAGGAAATAACATATTTTACCGTCGTCAGAATTTCTGTTTTAAAGGGATAAAGGGTGGTTTTGAGCAAAAATGTTGTCATCTTTTACCACGAGTACAAGTAGAATGATTTGATTAATCTATCTGCATTAAAAGGTCTCGAAAACATATATTTTCCTTACATTAGACGTTTGTTTTGAAAAAAATATATAAATTTTAATTATCACCTAGAATATAATTTTTTCCTAAAATGCCACTACACTGGCCCATATTAAACCTCAATTTACTCAAAAACCAAACCGGGAAAATATGATTTTTCCCCATTTTTCGATTTTTTAAACAAGTAGACAATCCATATAAATATATCTATATATGAGAATGAAAAAAAAAATGACATTACAAATGAAAACTGATACGTCTCCCCTTAACAAAAATCTGAATGAAATATTTTTAAAATCCAATTGGTGGAGTGATTGTCCTAATCAAAATAAAAAAGTATTGTTGCGAGGTGGAATTTAAAGAATAAGTGGTCTTTGAGACTTTCAAGAAATTAACCAAAAATGGAATCAAATATGACTCTTTGACTTTTTCGTTAAGTTTACCGAGACTGGGACCGGAAACAAAATTCCTAAAGCTTATTGCAAATCTACAGGCTATACACAATAATTATGCAACATTAAACCATAAGTGTAGGGAGAGCTTACGTCACATGCAATATGTCAAAACAATTGAGGCCTTTGTCAAATCGTCATCTCGTTTCCTCTTTTCTGCATCAAGATAAATATAAAAAAAATCGAAGTGTATTGCATAGAATAGGTATATAATGTATGTAGTAATTTTTCTTCTGAAGCTATGTTTGGCGTTTATATTTTGATCTATGTTGCTGCAATTTATATACACAAAACGGTAGAATTGCGGATTGAATCTTGCCAAACTTTTCGATACAGTGACATTAATTTGTGGTTATCTACCTCTAGATTTCATGGTTTATATATCATGTTACTATAAAAACAAGCTGCAATTCCCAGTAACAAAAAAGTCGAATATTTGCCGTGTTATTCACTTTTATTCTGGGTGCAAATACAATTTTAAGAACTTTTTAAGGTTAATAAAAGTATGATCTATAATTTCCGACCACTAGCTATTTCTTTTGTCACCACGATTTGACAGACCATTACAATGTTTCTGTTTCACAAATGAGAACAGATATCTTTGGGTAGATCCAGAGTTTGTTACGGGACTGACTAACACTAACTGTGACAAAATCGGACTTTTCATCGGCAGTGTGACGGGTGCCACGCGTGGAGCAGATCATGCTTACCCTTCCGGAGCACCTGATGATACCTCAGTTGTTATCGGGGTTCACACTTCTAGTGCTTTAGTTTTAAGGCGTTTTAGTTCATTTTTGTTTGTTTGTTGTGTCTTTGTCATACTGTCTTAATTCGTGTTGCTGTGGATTGCTGTGATTTTGGATTTATGATTTTAGAATGTCACCTTTCCTCGTTCTTGCTTCGGTATTCGTATTTGACACCCCTTTGAAAAGAAAAGTGTGTACATGGGTTCAGTATCGGTCGTTTGTTTCTTCAAGTAGTCACTTTAAATGCTTGACAAACTTATAGTTCATAATGACAGTTATACAAGAAAATATCCAGAAAATAATAGCAAAAGGAAAGACAACAGAATAACAAATCTTATTATCAATTGCTGAAAGTTGACGACTTCAAAAATAATCTTATTTTCAGGTAAAGCCTTAAACCAAAACGAAAGGAAGGAAGTTAAAATATTATTAGGTACGTATTGTTGAACTGTTCATTTAGGACTCATAAATGACACTTTTCTTGCAAAGTTTGTTACAAAGTTCCAATTACAATGGACAACTAAAAATGTATGTCGCAAAGCCAGAACTTAAATAGCAGGTTTCAATTAAATTAAATCAGCAATTTCATTATCTAAAATCAGTGAGTTTTATGCTGAAAGGGAGTTTTTGTGAAAGCTCTCAAACTTTGCTACGTGTCTTAAATATATGTTGTTTTGTATTGCGAGATGGATTTCATTTATTTATATTGGTGATAGTGCCAACTGCTTTACTTGTGCAATGTGCCTACATATGCCATGACAAATACTTTTATCTGTTCTGATTACAATAAAGTAAGTGAGAACTGAACCGTGAATCTGAAACGAATAATCCAACGACAATGGCGACATCGGAAACAACAAAGAAATAGAGACGACACAGCATGAATAATGGCACAAGAAAAATGAAAACACATGCACACATAAAGATTAACAACAAGGACCCAATAAAAAACCAATGGTTAGATCAGGTGCACCAGTAGAGTAAGCATCTCCTCCTTCAAATAAGACATCCGCCGTGTTGAACATGTCAAATCCGATAGAGAAAACAGATATACCATAGCGGTCCACTAGATGGTGATGTCGATCGTAAATAATTTCTGGAGGGAAGACTTCAAGTATTGGGTAACATACCATTGTTTAAGTAGGAAAAAGAGATGAAACGGGGAATGTGTCAAAGAGACAACGACCGAAAGGGGAGTAATAACAACTCAAAGCCACCATAACATCTTCAATGAACGGTGAGGAAACCCTACACCCACAGGCAAGTCGGAGTTGGCCCCTAAATAAAGAGTAAGTAGCCTATTTGTGAGCAACCGGGCTCTATCAAGGATATAACTGTATCGACCACGGGCTTTTGAAAGGAGATTGAGCTTGGAGACGCAAACCTCGTAAACCTCGTATTCCGGCGCTGTTGGTATGCTGCTACATACTTCGTAAATTGCAGTGGAAAGGTGTGGGCTTGGGGTTGGCGCGCCGTAAAACCGGTTTAACCCACCATTTCTTCTGAAATACATGTACCAAGTCAGGACTTTGCGGTCGACAATTTTGCCGACGGCTTCCAAATGATTTTTCTTTTTGCTCCATCGACCTGTTCTTTTAAAAAATGTTATTAAGTCCCCCATTTGAACATGCAGGGCGTGAAGAAATACACAATGAGATCTAGTACAATTTGCCACAGACCCAAAGGATGAAAACATAAGCATACGTGTTATATTTTTCATTTAGTAAAATCGGATAAAAACAACCTTTTAGTGCCGAAGATGGCGATTCCAGCAATCCTGTCGCATGAATTCAAGTATTTAATTAAAACTTTTGGACGATAATGAATCGAATACATCGGCAAACGAATACCGATGCAAGAATGAGGAAAGGGGAAATTCTAAAATCCTAAATCCTAAATCATGGCAATTCACAGCAACACGAATTGAGACAGTATGACAAAGACAAAACAAATAAACAAAAATGAACAAGAACGCCAAAAAACTAAAGCACTAGCAGTGTGAACCCCTATAAAACTGAGGTATCATCAGGTGCTCCGGAAGGGTAAGCATGATCTGCTCCGAAATATGTTAAAAGCTGATTAATAAAAAATAACCTATAAGATCAAAATGGAAAGGCTAAACTATCTAAGCATGTGATAAATACAATTAACAATTAAGCATTTACCAAAATGACGAATTTGTATGGTTTCACTAATTATCTCGAAGAGGTAATTTGGTGTGCCAAAAATAAAGAAAAGAAAGTAGCCATTTCGTTTCCGTTTGTATGTCAAATTTAGAGTTATTGAATGGAAAAAGCTTTTGAAATCAATTAACAGATAAAAATATAGCATTACACACAATCAGGAACACATAGTTGTGACAATGAGAACATAATATGATTCACATTTGTTGTCGTAATGAACATCTTTGCAATTGGCAAATACTTATAATTACAAACATAAACATTTCAGTTAATGTGTATATATTTATTTGAAATATTATTCCGTTAGCTCATCAATTGGGTAAAAATATTTTTTGGCAATAATACTGAACAAAATTTGTGTTGATCTTGTCTGTTTTGAAGTTAATTAGATATGCAGCAAAATCATCCCAAGCCAAAAAGGTTTTGGTTTTTAAAACAACACACACCCTTCAACAATCGTGGTTAATGAAGAAAATGCGATTTACATACACTATGAACAGAAAAAAGTACTGTCCATACCAGGAACAGTGAATTTTTCACTGTCATTCACTGTTCTCTGCTGTGGTAGTACTGTGAAATTACTATTAAGTACTGTCAAGAACTGTGCCAATCGGGGACAGTCATTAACAGTAATACCCAAGTACTGTGATTAACTGTCCATTACTGTAACAGTAACACACAGTAAATAACAGTCTTTACGACTACTGTCATACACTGTCCCGGATTGTTACAGTTCATGTCAGTTATTGACAGTATTTGGTGTTACTGTCATGCACTGTCCTTGATTGTAACTGTGCATGACAGTTAGCCACAGTATTTGAAATAACTGTGTTGCACTCTGGCGGATTGTGACAGTGCAACTCAGTTTATAACAGAGATTTTTTACTGTATATGTACAAGTTAATTCCTTTTATCTATAATTATCTAAAATTTTCAAAATCAATCTATTTTTATAGATAAATTGTATAAGTGTTCATGGATATTATTTATTATTTTTTTTAATGTATTTAAAACAAAAAACTATTTTCATCTTTAGATTAACTCAGTCGCCAATATTTATTTTGCAAAATGTTTGTTTGTTATCTAATTTTCAGTCGCAAATTGCAGATAGATAGAACGGTACCATAGCTATTACATACAAAACTTCATGACATTTAAAATTCCAGGTGATGGTCTCAGAAATATCTGCATTCAACGTTATTTACTCTTTCAAAAGGAAAGTTTCGCGTTTATTTCATTAAACTTGTCAGCACCATTAATATATGTATATCCGATATTTAATTGCTTTTAGGGGACGACCATTTGAATTTTAGGGTGTGTGGTTTTGGCGATTTCGCCTACAAAAATATTCGTCTTCATGAGAATTTCAAAAATGATTTATTCACAACAAATATCACATCAAAATAATTTATTTGCATTTGCAAAAAAAAAAAAAAAAAAAATATTCTTTAGTTCTTCAAATTAAAATTAAATATCTATTATAATTGACACCAAGTTTGAATTATTCATTTCCAAAGTTCCCCCCACCCCCCTGAATATGAATATCAAATCGTCAAAACCTTAGCAGCCAAGTTAAGTTTAGTATTTCACGAATTATTTCTTAATTTTGCTGATTACAGGTCAAAAACTTCACGGTCATTTTCCCAAAGCATAGTTAAGTTAGCTCGAAAACCGACTTATAAAAGTTTTTTAAGTATTAAAAATTATTATCTAAAAGGAAATAATTATCTCCATTCAAAATCATACATGCATACAGATCTGACGGAGTGTTTATAATCTGCAAAGGGATATGAATATTTTTTTTTCTATTTAAACGTCAACAAGAGTGTCTTGTTTTGCGGGTTCTATGCTGAATGTATAAGATTGTTGTCTGATGTACATTTGTTCCATATCCCTTTACGTGTACACAACAAAAATACATCAGAACCAATTCGCGATGTAAATTATAAATTGTCACGCTAATTTCTTTATTTACAAAGAAGTATGATCATTAAGGCGTGAATTTGTTCCTATGTTGAGTCATTTTCAGAATATGCTCAGATGCATGTTGCCGAAAATCGAGTAAAGTGGTCTCTAGTAAATGTACTTCTTAAAAATAAAATTAATATATGCTACACTTGTATGTTTTCTAGATTATTAGCAGTCGAACATTGCCGTGAATAGGTTTTTGTGTCCATTTTAGCTATTTTACAGTGTTTGAGAGGATAGTCACTACACAAAATACACCAAGAACAAAAACATTTTTTTGGTTACGAATGAATAAACATATGCAGAGTTTAAATTCACAGTAACTTCGGTATTTAGTTATTTGGCCTTCCAAACAGCAGTTAGTTTTTTTTCGGTTCTGGATGTCCTATACAACGAATTTCAACAAAAACCTAAAGAAAAACCGTCAAAATTGTGTATAAGTGGCAAGTTCAGTGGCTGAATCTGTTATCTAAATGTATGAAAATGCATTCGATTTGATTTTGTTATGACAGTGTATGTAACAGATGACCTGTTACCATAGTTTTCGAGAAGATTTTATGCATTTGGTAAATGTAGTCAATTCCGTGTCGAATGGAATAGGAAATTATCTCAAATATAGACCTCGTTTTGCGTAGAAATAATAATGCAAAATGTTTTAGTTTTTTATATAGAAGTGGATATCATATACTCATTTTCCTCAAACAATGTCAAACAACAACACTGAGAACCACTTATGCACCATTAAGATAGCACTGAATTATCTGTTGTACAACAAATTCAAAAATATTGAGCCTTTGTTAAGAAGCATTATTTATACAACTAATAAACTATAGATACTATGTATTAATGTATTCGCAACATCCATTAAATGCGGAAAAAATAACAAACCAATTGAAAAAATATTGTCTTCACAGAGCAGGCAACAGTTTTCGTAAATTTTACTAGGGTACTTACCGGAGTGTGTACTCCAGGTTATAGGTAGCGATTAATTTATCACTTTGAATAGATTTGATATGTTCATTTAGTGGGTATCATACCTATCTTAAATTTTATGTGTCAGAAATAAACAATAAACACATGATAAATATGTATGTAAAAATGATCTCCTTCAGTATCTTGATGTTAAAAAAAATAGCTGTCCTTTGTATATCTTATGTGGTTTACTGAGATGCATGACAGGGAAAATACGAGAGTACTCCAGATAAATTTGTTAGAAAGAAATTAACAACGTAGGCTATACATTTTGCTCGTATGTCCTTGGCTATTATATGTCTGATATAACTAATCAAGACTGTTGCCAGTACAGCTCCATGTACATGTAAATCATGACTTGGTGGACACTAAAGCCATTTTTAAAATATCGAAAAAAAGGTCATGCTATCTGATTTTTAAGGGGTGCTTTGATTGGAACTGAGTATGAAATTTAGTTGCCTTGATTTTATTCAAATCTTCAGTTCAGTGCACAAACATTCTGTGCATATTTTGCATTCACTAGGCTAGCACCCTTTGAAAGTTTGTTGAAATAAATAACGTTTTCTTGGAAACAAACACACAAATTTGACTTTATTTCGCCAAGGACCATTTAAACACATGTAAATCGATGTCTCCTATTTAGTACAGGTAATCAAATATACTTGCTTTATGATCTTGTGAATTTGACACAGCTGTAATGTTGATTGAATTAATAAACAATTTTCAACTGTACACACGTGTAGTACTTTCAGTAAATTCTCATATTTATAGATGTGTTGGTGTCCGGGGTTGGTGTACAAACTCGTGTGCTATGTTGTCATTAACTATGCATATGACATGACTTGCATTTTGAAGTCTAAAGTAAAGATGTTTAGTTTTCCGTATAAATGCTCTATTAATATGAAAAAAAAATTGCAAAGAGCATATCGTTTACTCTATAATACTACAGATATCAGTACCAGTTACCGTTAACCTTGGTTGAAGCAGTTCCATAAATAATAGAGTCGGTAATTCTATTTGTGTTATCGTCGCCAGTGTACAACACATCGTGTGTGGTTTGACATCGTCACCAGTGTGCAATAAAATATGTTGTGCATCTTCAGTCACAACATGGCATTATCATAGCAGAATCCCTGCTACATAAATTATGTACGCAAGGGAAATTCATGCAATATTTTGGATGATATTTCGGGTATACATGTTCATTTTAGCAATTTCTAGAGATTTCGCGTCTAATTCCCTGTTGACTGACAACTTTGTTCTAACATAATTGACCATAGAAATTCAGGCAAAACATAGAAACGTTTTTTTTTAAATCAGTATGCTTTTATATATCAATATGGATAAGTCTGGTTCATCATTTTCGTCTCTTACGATAAATTCTTGTCTAAAATTTCGCATGACCTGAATAATTTCGAATTTTGGGTTTAAGCCTTATGCCGACCCCGTCAGATTGAAGTCAAATTACCCCCGACGAGAGCTTGGTATGGTTAAAAATCTATGTGCAAAAAGAAACCTATAACATTCTAAGAAAATTCGCACTATAACCCGATAACACTACTGGTAAAACAAAAAGATTCTTTCTAATTTTTAGAGGAAAATCGTTTTAGCGCTGAAAAATATTTTTTGTTTAAAACTAATGCAGCTGTAAATACATATAATGTCCAAAAATAGTAGAACTGAGATGTAAAGAGAAGGTAAAAAGTTTTTCACGAATGAATTATAGTCCTATAAATAATATTTCACCGACCGGGAGAAATCCAATAGCTGCTGCCTTAAACCAGGGACATGTCTGCTTAAAATTGTACGAAAAGCATATTGACTCGATAAGTGCCCTGTGGGTGTTTAACGTTGTGTTGGTCTTCTATTGTTCTTTTTGTCGGGCAAAGGATGACAGCAATTGTAAGAATACTATGCCAGTTGATTTTATGTTTGTTGACGATCCCGCATCCATGACATGATAAACATAGTTGTAGCTTTACTCGACATCCAGCAATGAATTCCGCTCAAGCCGGTGCTAGGGGCCGTCTTGAACTTACTATGAGGTATGAGCATAGGTTATTGTTGAAGGCCTCATGGTGACTTCAAGATGAAGAACAACAATAAAAGCGTTGTTTCATTGCTTGTTCTCACATCCCCTCTCTCCTTTCTCCGGGTCTCCATTTATTCCTGTCCGCCGCCTCTAGTCGTAGTGTTATTTTCTTTGAAACTAAGGTGAATTCAATCTTTCATTGTTGAATTAACTCATTTTTTTTCATAATGAGAGATAAGTAACTAATATATTTCACACTTTAAACTATTATTGAATCATTCTATCATTTTGAATTGTTTCAGTTATTTATATATTTTTATGTAAATTCGTGAAGTCTACAGGGAATCAAGGATGCAACTCAAGTCCAACAAAATACAATGAATATGTAATTCGTCAATACACAGAAAAATATGTTTACACGTGCAATGCTATTAGCAACTGCTGATGTCAATCGTCCGTTTGGGTGTCACCAAGGGACATACTGTGTACTTGAAGCGTGTTTCGTCATGAATAAAATCAAGACTGAATATGAAAAAGAATCAGTTTGTGCATCT
Source organism: Modiolus philippinarum (assembly GCA_002080025.1). Taxonomy (NCBI): domain Eukaryota; kingdom Metazoa; phylum Mollusca; class Bivalvia; order Mytilida; family Modiolidae; genus Modiolus; species Modiolus philippinarum. Next base: position 235,491 of record MJUU01000321.1, on the reverse strand, counting down.
TTTTTTTCTTTAAGTATTTTCTGAATTAAAATTATTTTATTGCAGTCTGCAACAAAAGAAAATTTAGTTCAATAAAGTAACTTTCGAAAATTTCTTTCGCTTATGTTTTTTTTTAAACATGCCTTTTTGCCATATTACCAAGTTTTAACTTTTTGTAGTTTCTATTGATGCAACTAGTATTGATGCACTTTCATACAAAGTTCCGAACCTGGCCTTCAAGCTTTTCATATTCAAGCAGTTTTAGAAGGCTACAGGGCTTATATCTGTTGACCTACACGTTATTGTTTTGTGTATTGCTGGTTCCCGAGCATACGGGAAATGTTTTATGTAAGCGTTTTATAGAAATAATTGATATATTATGGCGGTCATGAAGTGAAAAATTAAAAACTTTTCTGCAATCAAGGATTTGTTAAAATTGTTGCTACAATCTGCTTGCAATCATGCTTGTGTAGTACAACTACTGCGCCTCTGTATGTCTTGCTGATGCAGTTACAACCATTAATAAATAAATCGTTTTCGTCTAATAAAATAAAAAAAAATCTATTTTTTCGTTTTAATCTTATATTCAACATTATTCCGTCAAACACCAAACATTATAGAACTATTTCAGGTATGCCTAGTGTCAACGGGAAATCGATGTGTATTCCGCTTAAATTTGAATTGAATGCATTTTTATTTTTCGTAAAACTTTTAAAAAAATGCTGAAATATAAAATTATAGGAATAAAAATAAAATATAGCGATAATACCATTTTAAAAAGTTGTATAAACGTGAATATATATGTATGCCACAAGTTTTATGCATTTTTAGATTATTTTTATTTATTTCATAAAATAGATTTCAGTTTGAATAAACATCGCAAAAGTGTTAATTTGACCCCCTGCTATGTGTACACGTGTCGGAAGGTGCTCAGGTAAATTTGTCAGGTCACCTGTGCTGTGTAATTCGATTAAAACAAGTGCCCCGTGGCTAGCCGCGGTTTTAGTCCCATGGATCAGATATTATAATATTTGTTCCTGACAGAATAAATGATATATATTATTTGTTCCAAAAGGAAGAAATATTATGTCAATGTTTATAATATTTAAAAAAAATCAAATTCTCTCACAGAAAGTAATAATTTGTTTCTTTATAGTAGATTTAAGAAAAAAATATGAAATTGAACCATATTTGGAAAAATATAAAAACAATGAAAATAGAAAATATCTACCGAATTTAAGAGTCAACGATCACACTTTAGAAATTGAAAGGGAAAGGTACAAACATATTAAACAAGAAAACAGAAAATGTAAGAACTGAAACTCCAACACTACTGATGATGAAGAACATTTCTTATTTTCATGTAATAACAACATAGAGAAAACTATTTACAGGAAATAAAACGTTTAATACCAAATATTGAAAGCCAACCAGATAAACTGTATGTATGTTTAAATTACACTGCTTCATTCGTTACACGAAGGTCTTTTGCGCTGAGGAGAGTGGACTCAACAACTGCTTGATTTTTCATTTTGCAATCTTTGTTTTTTAGCTCACCTGGCCTAAAAGGCCATGTGAGCTTTTGCCATCGCTATGCGTCCGTCGTCCGTCGTCCGTCGTCCGTCCGTCTGTCTGTCTGTCTGTCAACAATTTCAAAAATCTTCTCCTCTGAAACCACTGGGCCAAATGTAACCAAACTTTGCCTGAATCATCACCAGAGTATGGCTTCTCAAAATTGTGTTCGATTAGGCGGTAGGTCAAACAACATGGCCGCCGTTGCTAAAAATAGAACATAAGGGTAAATTGCAGTTTTTGGCCAATAACTCGAAAACCGTTACAGATATAAAAAATCTGACATGGGGTAAAAGTGATCAACATAGCAAGATCTACCTGCACTGCAATTTTGAAGAAAATCCGAAAACCCGTCTTGGAGTTATTGCCCTTTTTCCGTAAAATTTTTAAAATTTGTGCATTTATTATTTTTTATTTCAAAAAGTATAACAGATAGAGGTCAAGAGTAAATTGCAAAAATGTTCAGCATATCAAGATCTACCCACCCTGAAATTTTGAAGAAAATGCATAAACCCTTGTAGGAGTTATTGCCCTTTTTTCACCGAATTTTTTAAATTTTCGTATTTTTCATCTATTATTTCCAAAACTATAGAAGATGAAGGTTAAGTGTAAATTGATGAAATGTTTGCCATGCTCTTGCGACTTCAAAACTGATGTTGAA
>MJUU01000321.1:171830-232957 GCA_002080025.1 Modiolus philippinarum | reverse complement strand
TTGAACTTTATTTTCAAAATGGCCGCCAAAAAAGGCGGGAAAATTCAACATTGACCGATTTCAATGACATTTGGTTTCCAAATAGATCTCTATGTTGCGAGTTCAAAACCGATGTTGAAAATTGTTCCTTGACGGCCATTTTCAAAATGGCCACCAAAAAAGGCCGGAAAATTCAACATTGTCCGATTTCATTGAAATTTCCAAGTAGATATTGATGTTGCGACTTTCAAAACCGATGTTGAAAATTGTTCGTTGACAGCAATTTTCAAAATGGCTGCCAAAAAGGCGGGAAAATTCAACATTGTCCGATTTCAATGACATTTGGTTTCCTTCAAAACTGATGTTAAAAATTGTTCGCTGACTGCCATATTTTAAATGGCTACCAAAAAGACGGGAAAGTTCAACATTGTCCGATTTCAAAGAAATTTGATTTCCAAATAGATATTGATGTTGCGACTTCAAAACGGATGTTGAAAATTGTTTGTTGACTGCCATTTTCAAAATGACATTTCGACTTCAAATCGTGTCGAAAGTGGTCATTAGCAAGAACGTTTTTTATCGAAAAATCCCAACAAAGAAATATAATAAAACATGATCAGACTTTAAAAACAGTTCAAGATATTGGAGGTGTTGGACGTACGAAAGTTTGAGAAACTGAAGATCAACTGTATAACTTACATTGTTACCTTGATTGTGGCAACTGAAAACCAGGTGAGCGATACAGGCTCCTGGGAGCCTCTGGTTTTTTTATGGTTTTGTTATTGTTCATGTATGCCTCAACCCTAATGTATATGGGTGCAAATGTGCATTTAAATAGATAAATACTATAATATTTTTTCCAATGGAACTTTTGTCAGGTGGAACAAATATATGTTTACACAGGCAGAGCTTTAGGGACCGACCATTTAACTTGAAAGGAGGGGGGGGGGGACTATGTTCTTTTTCAAAAAATATTTTGGAGCTAATTTTGTGTGAAAAAATATTTTGGCTGCTAAAAATATGAAAAGAAAAAAAAATTCTGAAAGAGGCTTTCTGCCAAAAAAAAAAAAAAAATAAATAATAATGTTAAAATAAAAAATATTTTTGTTGGTGCATGTGAAAAAAAATTATCCAGAAAAACTCTAACCCCCTTCAAGTTAAATGGTCGGTCCCTCAGTAATTGGAACGTCGTCAATTCAATTAACAATCTCCGATCAGCGGACGACCCGAATACTAGTACATGTTTAGTGCGAGCCATGGCTACATAACACAATATACATGGTATATAATCATGTCATCTGACTCAATTTGCGAAGTTACACGTTTGAAAACAGACGTATTAATGTCTGGATCTGGTATAATTCATGCACTATGACCGATTTTTAGATTAGAACAAGGAAAATCACCAAAACTTCTCTTCTTGCCTTAAATAAAAATGATACTATTGGTAATTCTGAAAAGCTGTAATACTGGTCTTTGCAGATTATTAAAAGAGAACTGAAATGGTCCTTTATTATATAATAATTTACTTGCAAATAACACCCATAGGGGTAAGCAAATACAAACATACAGTAATTATTTACTGCGAAAAAAAAAACTATACAGTTACTAATTTTCCAGTGAAATGCAAATCATTTAATTAGAACATGTTTCGCGTTACTCGACCTAAAGAAGTCGTTTAGAGGCTTTTTCTGTGTAATGTCAAATCCTAATTCGGGAAAGCGTTGAATAATAACAATGCCCTATTTACATATCAGAACTCAAACAAAATTTCACAACTGAATTTCATAGTATAGGTAAAATCGCTTTTAAAAATTTGGATCCAGTTTACAAATGAATGAATATTCCAACATAAATGTTGCACTTTTTAGTTCGTTTATGCTTTAAAAATAAGCCATAAATTATAAATAATTGTAGAATTCTTCACATTAAGGGTTGAATTTCAATCTGTTAGTTTCGCTGTCTTATTAAAGGGAGCTATTAATGTCTCACTGAAGTTATCCTAAAAACGTTTGACCCTTTTACATTTATAAGCCATAGAAATGTTATCGATTTTTAGATGTGAAAAATATCTGGCGTTTGTGTTACTTTAAATTGTTGCTTCAAATGGAACCATACTTAGCTACAAAGATCTACAAAGGTCATTTCGTCTTCTTGAAATATAATCATCTATATCTTATTTATATTAGGAGCACTGGAAAACATTTATTAGATACACGTGTGCAATTACAATCAAACTTGGTCACAACGGTCTTTGATTCTGTGGTAAAACACATTCAAAGATAAAATAACCCGAAACTATTGATGAATTGGGTTCAAAATTAAAATGTATAACTAATCCATCGCAGTTTATTAATTGATATTCGAAAATAAAATTCATTAATGCATACAGGCTAATTTTGTTTACCGTTGAAGGCATTTCAAGATGTGGAACAGCAATTAAATACACGCTTAAATTGTAAGATTGGTTTACCCGGGTTATATTTTTATTTTTTATTTTTTGCTAAATGTATAGTTTACTCCAGATCATTTCTCTTTCTTCAAGTGTGTGATGACAAGATCTCGAGGGTTTCTTGTTTTAATGGTACACAATGCTTGATATAAACTAACATGTGAAACACTCGTAAGAGTGGTATTCCTATTTGGTGTCGTCAACAATGGTGAACGTAGGAGAGAAACAATCATACCGAGTTTTATATCATGGTACTTAGAACGCCACTGAGATCCAATACACCGTCTTCACATACTCTCACTGTAGTACAGCCTTGCAGATAGTTAATCAATTACAAGCGTGTTAAAATTTTCTATGATAGATAGTTTGTGTAAATAATATTATTACTGCCCTCTGCAAGTTTGAATTTTTACTCGTGTAAATAAGAAGCAATAATGAATTATCTCCCTTTTTAGTCTAGAAGAGATGCATTTAAATCTTTTATTTATTATATTTTAGTCAAAGCATTGCTAACTTGCACTTAGACAATTGCAGACAATATACAGAAAAATAACATGACTAATAGCAAGAGTTAGCTTTACCTCAGAAAATTTATTCCATGCACATATATAGGAGAAATTAAACCATATTTTGTTTTTCTAAAGAATGTATTACCTATCAAGCGACAGTTTCTCACAATCGTCCAAATGAGATAAATAGAGTTAATAAAGACAGTGTTTGGGGTTCACTGCAGCCAGTAATGGTACGTCCCCCTTTTAACTCTTAGACGATATTCAATTTATAATTGAATACCTTTCTGCAGAACATTTTATAAGAAATTCATGCTACACTACAGGAGAGTTCTGATTATTTTGCCTCTCACTTACATTTTTTTAATAACGACCACTATGAATCAAATACTTACTAGACACCCTTTTTATTTCATCATTTTTCAGTCTGTTTGTGAATCTTATACATGTAGATTTCGTTTAAAGACAAAAAAAAAAACGAACAGAAAACAGCTTGTAGAAAACGGGTCTCTATCTTCTCAAGTGTCTAAAAGTGTCTAAGAGGCACGGACTATTTGTTTTTTTTTTGGGGGGGGGGGTGCTGGTATTTAAAATTTCTGGTCCTGATTTTTGCCCAAAAAAAAAATTTTCTGACAAGCATCTTAGTAGAAAAAATATTCTGGCTGTGACTTTGTCCATAAAAAAAAAGCCTGGCATAGTGTAGAGCGGGAAAAATAATCTGTCTCGTGTAGCGGGCCAAAAAAATTTCCCGGCTCAGGTAAAAATCACAGGCCCCCAATTGAAATGATATAGTTTTGTTGATTTTAATACTTTCAATAGACGTTATCTATTTTTTTTCAATTAACACACCCGAGTAACATGTACACACCCCCTGTATCATTTATTTTGCCAATAAACAATGTCACCCGTGTGATAAGGTGTGACATTTAAATTGTCCACACGTGGCTGCAACAATTTACGTTTCGGTGAAATAAAATATTAGTATAATTTTGTCTGAATAAGCTGAGAATGTGGTCAAATATTTTTTTTTTGCTTTTTTTAATACAAACTTCCAACTTAATGTTGACTTAAATTTTCTACCCCTGCCGAGAAATTTAAAATCTTTGGTTCATTATTTATTTCTATTATATAGTTTTTTGGTATAATTCTGTTTTACTTTTAATTAAATAATCCAGTATAAATAAAAGTTGGTATTTCATTGAAGACATTATTTTTTTTTTCAGTTAATTTGCAGGGGCCTTTTATTTTATACAGGAAATAATTGATTGTTTGACAATTTGTATTTTTCTTCAAAAAGCTGCGGACATAAACAAATTAAAAGCTGAAACTTACGTACATGAATCTAGCACAAATACGGTAATACTGTGATCGGCTGTGACTGCCTGTCACAATTCACCACAGTGCAGGACAGTACAAGTGAAACTGTAATTAACTGACATGAACTGTAACAATCCGGGACAGTGCATGACAGTAGTCGTAAAGACTGTCATTTACTGTGAGTAACTGCTACAGTACTGGTCAGTTAATCACAGTACTTGGGTATTATTGTTAATGACTGTCCCCGATAGGCACAGATCTTGAAGTACTTAATATATATCTCACAGTACTACCACAGCAGAGAACAGTGAATGACAGTGAAAAATCACTGTTCCTGGTATGGACAGTACTTTTTCTGTTCATAGTGATAGTGGATTCTCATAATGGGCAGAAGTTTATTATGATTAGAAAATGCAATAATACCCAAGTTGCAAAATAAATTAAGAAATAGATTATTGCAATCGGGCTGTATGCGAATTAGAACATGGGCAGACCTTATATTTGTCAATATTTTATACCGAGTGATAGCGAGGTATAAAATGAAGACAATCATAATGTCTGCCCATGTTCTAATTTGCATAGAGCAGAATTGCAATAATCTATTTCGATATTAGGATATTTAACAATCGTTTTGCCCCTTTGAGGGCAATACTGGGTTTGACACTAGAATTAAAATATATCGGAAAACTGCATACAAACACACATAAATGGACATAGAAAAATCTATATTCGCTATTCTATTAGAAGCAAGTTGCTCATAAGCTTATAAATTAATACAAATTATCTATTGTAAAAATATGAAATACGTATATTTCAAAATCGAAGCGGGTATAAATGTGAGCTTGTTTTATTTCTGGTTCATATGACTGCTTAGTTATGTAATATTTGAAGCCAAAAAAAAAAAAAAAAATAAAAATAAATAAAAATAAAAATAAAAAAATAAATAAAAAAAATAAAATAAAAAATAAACCACAAAAAAAAACCAAGAAAATCAATAAAACTCATATCAATAACTTCTTTTTATATCTAAATTGTAGAGCATGATATACCACATAGATAAGATTCCATAACAACAACACATTCGTTGCTAGGTTACGGTTATGTCAATTTCAGTTCTGAGTCTTAATTCAGTAACTGTTGTAAATTTCTATTATTGTCATTATTTGATGCAGCTTTTGGGTGAGTCATTATCTAAAATTATTTTTGACCCGTTGGACCGATGACACTGCTGGTGGACCTGAGGTCCCGGAGGGTATTCACGAGCCCAATGGTCAGGCATGTCTGATATGAAAATTTTACCTTGCGTGTTTTAGAAATTTACAGCTTTTATCAAAATTCGAACCCCTTAAAATACTGAGGCTTAATTCCGTGAACGGCTCTCGGTAGATGTCCTTAGTACTTGATTTGGCTTCCTATTTCGATATTTTTTGGAAATGAGTACTTCTTATTTTACTACTTTTGGATTATGGCTTTCCATATTATTTGATTATAGTGCTGCTGATGATAGTTTACTTCTTGAAACACGTGTACAGCATAGCGAAATTTACTGCTTTTATGCCACTTCGAGATTTTTTTATATTTTTTAACAATTGGGCCGATGCTACTACTACTTGACCAGAGGGTTTCCGAGGGTATTCACAAGCCCAATAGTCAGACTTGTCTGACATGAAAATTTTACCTTGCGTGTTTTAGAAATTTACAGCTTTTATCAAAATTCTAACCCCTTAAAATACTGAGTCTTCATTCCGTGTATGGCACTTGGTAGATGTCCTTAGTACTGGATTTAGCTTTTTATTTCGATATTTTTGAAAATGAGTACTTCTTATTTTACTACTTTTGGATTATGACTTTACATATTATTTGATGTTAATGCTGCTGAAGAGAGGTTACTCCTTGAAACACGTGTACAGCATAGCAAAATTTACTGTTTTTATGCAACTACGGTATGTTTTGTACTTTTAAAACTTTATTTACACATGGATATCGAGAGAATAAAACGTGAAACCATACATTACGAATGTCCTTTTGTAAAAGGTACACGCATGTTCTATAAAATATTGTTGGAATTGGAACATAGCTTTGTTTCCACAGCCAAAGAAGAGAGTCATATTAGAACAGTAAATTTCGTTATGCTGTACACGTGTTTCAAGGAGTAACCTCTCATTAGTCATTTCACGAAATTAGCGGACATTGGACTGTGAACAACAATGTTGACAAAATATGGGTCATCTCAAGAGTTTTTCTTCAGATAGGAATTATGAATATTATGAACATCATAACATTAACAATGTGCTGTATTTTTATTCTTTTCACGACTTAGAAGAACATTTAGGTATGTAATAAATATTTTACCCCAATGAGGCACATACTGTTCCACTTTTTATCAGAATTATAATAACCGTCAAGTCGAACCGACCGTAAATTTCAAAATATTTTGGATACATAGGAAGCATTAGTTATATGGCTAAAGCACATTAGGCTACTTATTTCCATAAAGCCTTCAAAATTTTTATTGTGCTCAATTTTTTTATAGAGTTGGATGATTACAAAAATATATAAACCATCAAAGTAGAATACAGGATTTGAAGTTGAGGTTGGTAATTAAAACAAATCATCGACCATAGCTTTGCTGGAATTGTTAGGCAAAAATTGGGCAAACCCACATTTAACCTAAAACTCTTTTCTTAGGTTTTGGGAGAGCACACACCCTCTTACCACTCCATAAATCCGTGCCTTATCATGAACTTTTTTACTCCGAACCACACGAAATCCATTTATGATGGGATACGAATTTGTTAATTAAATTTAATACATTTAGACGAAGTACAACAATGAAATCGTTGCTTGGTTTTACTATGAAAAAGGAAATGAGGTAAATGTCAAGGAGACAACATCCCATATCCAGGTTAGAACGACCCAAAACAAAGCATCTAGGGGTCACCGTACGGTCTTCAACACACTGAGGAACCTCACACCATATGGCAAGCACAAAATGGCCCAAAAAGGGTAAAAACCAATAGAAACAAACTACATCCAATAACCTAACTATCAAGAAACTTAATTTATAAGAAGACAAGGACAAAGCAATGACCAACATATTTCTGACTTTGGGCAGGCGCAAAAATTGCGGTGGGGTTAAATTCGTTTTGTTGGATCCAAACCCTCTCCTATGTGTGTTAAATGTCTAAAAATAAATACACAAAAAGACTCACAGTAAAACCAAACTAGAAAAAAGTCCAACTTATCAATGCGATTACATTTACAATTAAGTACATAAAACAAAAACTTCAATTGCAACATTTCTATGTATTTTCAGAGACTCTTTCTCATCTGTATTTATTCCATTTCCTTTCATTTCTTACTTTAACTTTACACGAAAAATAACTTTACTTTTTTGCTTCATTATTCAACTGTTAGATAATTATTACGAACAATACAGTCATAATGCATCTTAAAAACACAGACATACTTTATTGGAATGAACAAGACAAACTATTACATATTTCTGATGTCAAGCGTTCAATTTGATATTTATTTATACAAGACACAGATGTAAGTCACTACTCTTACTTTAAAACTCTAAGGTTAGCAATAACTCCAAGACTACGTAGAAGCTATGCTATTTTTGTAATAAATTTCTGTTTATTGTATATGCTTATGTTTGTTGACAATCCAACATCCATGGGTTAACGGCCAAAAAAGACATGGATGTAATGTAAGTCGACATCTAGCAATGAATTCCAGTCAAACCGGTCCTAGGGGCCGTCTAAAATTTACTTTGAGGTATGATTAAAAACTCAATGTTGAAGGCATCATTGTGACCCTATAATGAAGAACACAATAAGAGTGTTGTTCCATTGCTAAGTTTTGCCATGTATTTGTAGAGACTTTGTCTGATTTGCATTTACTCCATATCTCTTCATTGTTAATTCTAGTATGCCAATTGATATTTTCTAGCTAGGTCAATCACTGATGTTTTCTTTTGTTTGTGATTTTAATCGCTCTCTTGGAGGTCATCGACCTCTTCCGTTACAGCCCTTTGTTTGCGTTCTCTCCTTTCATTTTCTACAGAACGAAACCGCAGAAATGTGAAATAGAAAATGTGACAATGCGAAAATAAAAACACGAAATTACCTTTATTTCATGTTTTTGCGTTTTCGCTTTCACCTTCTCGATTTCCCGTTTTTCCATTTTTGCATTTTCGCCTTTTCGTGTTTTTTGCTTCTTCGCGTTTTAGTGCTTTCGCATTTCGTCTAGGAAGTTAACATATCACACATGCGTCATTTTAAAACAAAACTATTTCCGCCTCAAACTGATTTGATTATAAAACCATATATTAATGCACACATAAACAGAAAACCGCAACATGCGTATGACAGAAGTTTGTCAGACTATAGAGGTAAGGTAGAACATGCGATTGGTTCACGTTTTCGGAACTCTATGTCGTCGTCCACTGGTAAAGCTTAAAATACAGTGGACATTGCAGGATTAGTCTGTAGATGCTAGTAACTCTTTCTATAACACAAAATTGTTATATTATTTTTTTTTATTATTATTTTATGTTAAGATTTTCCCTGTTTTGTCGCTGTCGTATTCGGGTGTAGACAGTCAGCATCGATTTTCGTGAAATGTCTATTAGCAATATTAGAATCAAATTATATGGAAAGCCATAATCAAAAAGTAGCAAAGAAAAGAAGTACTCATTGCCAAAAATACAGAAAAAGGAGGCCAAGTCTGGTACCAAGGACATCCTCCGAGTGCCATACACGGACTGAAGCCTCAGTATTTTAACTTTGACTTTATTCAATTCATTTGGATATATTTCAAAATACATTTTACGAAAAAGAGATAGAATTTAAACCAAGGTCTACTAATTCCATCCAAATTAACAGGTACTTTTCAATATCAGATATGTTTAATAAATAATTATGTATTAAAAAATTAACTTCAACAAAGTAATTGTTGTGAAATTATATCATTTTTGTTTGAAACTAAATAGTAATTGGTTTTGCAAACCTTTGTCCTAATATGATTTTGATTTTTTTTCTATTTAGATCCTATTGATAATTTGTTGTCTATCAGCTTAACAGCTTTTACACATAATTTGGTTTAAGGATTTCCACATGCTATGATTTAAGGAGGTAGACCTGGGGTATGGGGAGATAACTATGTTTTAAACTTTTCTAGTACTTACATAAATAGCACCATTGTCAAAATAAAAGTTTCGAAATTGCAATTTTATATTTCATGCAGCAAATAAATATACATTTTTTCATAAAAAATTATCACCATTCATCCTCTTATTTATAACAAGTACATTAACTTAACATTTTATGCAATGATATTTAACAGTGAAAGTATATACAAAATCAGATTTTTTCGCAAGGGAGATAATTCAAAGCAGAGATTCAGCAATTTTATTATTTTTACATACTTTATTCTAAATTTAGGAAAGATGTAACGGTAGAGTTTTCTAAAATTGAATTATATTTTACATATGGTTATTTTGTTTCTAATCTTAGTTTATGGTGAAAATTAAACGATCATTTTTTTTAAGCAGAGTGCTTAGTACTGATCAAAATTAAATGAAATGTTCAGATTTTGCTATTAAAAACACCCATGTAATTCCGTTCAAACTATTTAAATGTATTATTATACTTTGCACTGTCTTTCATACTTGCTTAAACTACATAATTTTGCTTTTGAAATAACTTTTATTCAAATTTAGTTAGAGCTAATTTTTTACACCAAAGTCATGTCCTGCACGGACCAAATAAAATGAGGAAACAGTGTACTTTTGATGACCACTAGACAGAAAACGGAACGGTAAAACTTGTTGAAAATTGCTGAAAGCTTATATGAACATGGATTGTATAGCTTAAAAACTGCAAATATTGGAAAAATTAAACGAGTGGAAAAGTTTGGCCTTACCCAGGTCTACCCACTTAACATGTACTGAAAAGACATATATTGCCGAAAAGGGCATGTGCAGATTCTAAATTTACATACTTCAGTATTTTGTTAATTATATATACATGAAAATCAAGACACATTAATTGTTCCTATTTTATATATGTGATATGTTTCTGGTTGTGTGTATTGGTTTGATTACGAACTTTAGTGCAATGGCTACGTGATTTTTATGGATTTTATAATTTGTTCATGGAACATCTAAATTTGAAAGTGGAGAACAAGAGGAACAACCAGAAGAAAGATAAATCGGAAAATCAGGTTTGACCCGTCACCCCAATTGCTAACCAAAAAATAACTTAAATGACATGTATACCCCAATCAGTTTCTAATAAGTTAGACTTTCAACTCTTATTACATTATATACGGTGATCTTTGCCGATACTCTAGATTTTTGGAAATCAATGTTCAAACTGGCTATTTTAACAATTTTTGTTTTAACGTAAGCAAAATATTTATGAAGAAAGGCAATTAAAATCATCATCTCCTATATATATATATCTTAGATTTATTAATCACATATAACATAATAAACGTAATTGCTATAATTTCATGTCTTTGTCGAAATCGTCAATTCGTATTAACTAATGTTTAACCATTATGATTGAAAACAAAAATCAATATTATAATGTATTATATTTCTTTGATAGATGATTACAACACAGGAGCTGCATACTTTGATGATATACAAAATAAGACAGAAAAAAGATTCTTTATAAGAGTAATTATTGTCGGTAAATCTGGAGTCGGAAAATCTTGTCTGTTAAATGGACTTTTAGGAGATGGTATAAAAGAAGTTAAGAGTACTGATGGTGTTGATATTGATATACGTAAATGTAAGATCAGACTGTCTGATGGTAAATGGATATCTGATGCAGGTAACATTTAATGTAAAAATCGCAAAGTGTTGTGCTCATTTCAGTGTCTTCAATACTCAAGTAAATTTAATTAACTCGAAATGTTCCTTAAGAGGGTAGACCTGGGTAAGCTTAAAACTTTCCACTCGTTTAAATTTTTCAATATTTTCAGTATTAAAACTACACATGTTAATGTCGACCTTAATCAATTTTCGACAATTTTTACTGTCCAGTGTTTGCCTACTTGTCATCAAAGATAACCTGTTTCCTCATATTATTTTGTCTGTTCAGGACTTGATTTTGGTATATATAATAAGCTCTGATTAATTTTGTATTTGATATAAAATTATTTTGAAATTCAAAATGCTGTGACCACTTTTTAACAGTCCTTCTAAAAAAGTTGCGTCGTTTAATTTTCACTAAAAACTGATAATAGAAAGAGAACTCGATTACTTAAGATATATATTTAAATTCTAGAAAAAATCTACCCTTCCATTGTTTCTTAATTTAGAACTAAGTGTGAAAAAATCAATAAAATATCTGCTTGAAATTACCTCCCTTTCAAGAAGTCCGACTTTTACATATTTTCATTATTTTTAAATATCATTGCAAAAAATAGATTTTATTTACTGGATTGTTTTCAAGACTAAATGAATATTTATTTGTTGTGTGAAAAAAATATTACAATTTCAAAATTATAATCAATCCTATGGCAAGGATTCTCTTTATTTATTTAAGTACTAGAAAAGTATAAAACAGAGTTATCTCCCCATACCTCAGATCTACCCCTCAAATTTCATTCTTTCTAAGACAATTTTCCAACATCCTCTTACATAGGTTATAAGCTAGATTTACAGTATCTAGCATATGCGCAGATAATACCACTTTTCAGAGAAAGCAATCACCTTATAGAACCCTCTATGCTAGTGTTTCGCACGATAGTATCACATCTTAGCGCTAACAAAATTACTTACTTAGTTAAACAAGGATTGTAATCTTTTTTTATAATGGAAAGGGACACGTCAGATTAGTCAGATTCGATTTTGGCAGCTGGAAAGGTACTTCACGTTGTAAACCATCACGTTTTTGACAGTCACTAGGACTTTGTAATTTGATGCTTCATGGCTGACACAAATGAGAACGGCGTTGCCGATCTGTTCTGTATTGCCAGTGATAGAGAACATTTGTTAGCTCAAAATTGTTGGAATCCAACCTATTTTGTGACATTGCTGCGCCAAAATTTTACAAACATAAGCGTAGTTATCGAAGAGGAAGCCACGTGCCTGTGCAAACTAAAGAGCTTCATTGAAATCAGCGGACCCAGCAAAGCGCATATATTAGAGTTATAGGCCAAGATTCTAATCTTTGAAATATGCCAATAAAGTTTCGTTAAATGTCTCAGACAATGTGGTGCATTCCAGCGACGATAAAAGTACTCAAAAAGAATTCGAAGTGTAAATCATGTAAATATCAATTAAGGAAGATCCACAAAAATCCGTCTGCCCTGGATCAAATCGACAATTTCTGCCGTCATCGGCCGTTAACATATCAGTGCTCATGGCATTGAATTAATTATTCGAATCCCAATATTTACAAAGGCTTCAAAATACTCTGGGCATTAAGGATATTTTGAATTCAATTCAAATAACACATCTCACATAAGAAGGCCTAGTATTGAGGCTGCAAATGACAGTGATATACCTGCAATGTAACGGAAGAAACTGACATTCAATAGAGCCTTTATTATCTTTCGGATTTGGAAGAGGACAAAAATGCGGAGGGTAGATTGAACCTGAAAAAGAGTGTTCGAGGTTTGTCTCTGCTTTCACGATGGATACTTTGGGCAGATCAATTAAAGGAAATTTTTCAATTTTTTTTTCTAGAACGTGCACATCAGCTTCCGATTTGAACATTGCGGCAGAGGTAAAAAATGATTTAATCCATGGGCTAGAATAACCCCCATCTGCATCCCCCACTTCCCAACCCCACCTTTTTTAAAGTCCGCTTGCATGCCGTCTTCAAATTAAAACATGTTAACACAATCATAAGTTGCACGCACTGTTGGAACAGGGCCAATTTTTAGACCCACCTATCGAAATTTGGGGAAATTTCGTTTTTTTATTCAAGTTTTTCTTTCAGATGCTTTAAAATGATGCCCAAATGCTTTCCAGTTATAAAAACGATGTGTTAAACGGTTACTTATTGTATGAGCTTGACACAGAACTCAAAGTTTTACAATTTCTCTGCCCAATACGTACCATAGCGCCATAATACGTACCCATACTGCTATTAGATATTGACGAAAAATTTGATATTTTCATTGAAATTGCTTTAGTTTGAAGGTCTATAGCAAACGAAGTGCATGTAAGTTCCCAATTCTGAAAATTGGTTTCAGTTTTTCAATCTATTTTCTAGAACATAAAATATTTAACATGATATTAACATATTTTTGATGGCCAAAGTTTTATTTCCAAATAGACAAAATAAATCGATCTTTGAATATTTTCGTTTTTGACTAAGTTTTGTCTTTCTTTTGCATAATATTATTTTTAGTAAACAAATATCATTTAAAGTAGGTATTAAATGAAAGCTTATTATATTTGCATGACAACTATAACAAATAATGGATATTTTGAGGCAATAAAAACATGATACATGAATAAAACTTACCCCTCCCCTAACAAATTTACTCTAAAATTGTCAATTTTTTGTCAATGTTCGCATAAAAATAACTAGAACATGCAAAATATGTCTTGTATATGACACTGTTGCATGAATGACATTACGATTTGGTATTTTAACAGCAATTTGTCAAATGAAACTCAAAATTTTGTCCAAAATTTATGACAAATCTGAATTTTTAACATTTCAGATTTGTCCAAAGTTCATTGTTAAATCGCAATTATGTCAAATCTATAGAATGTATCTGCAGATATGCCAATCAGTTGTTCTAAGCGATACATAAGTTGTCTTTAAACATTGTTTAGTAAAACAAGGAGTATATAATGTGACTTTAAATACCGAAACCTTTCCCCTACCCCAACAAACTTTCCCTACAAGTGTCATTTTTTTGTCTTAGTTGCAATTGGGATAAAAATAACCAAAAAAAAAAAACCATAAAAAACCGCAAAATCTGCATATAAATATGAAAAAAAGGAAATGGGGTAAATGTCAAGGAGACAACATCCCATATCCAGGTTAAAACGACCAAAAACAAAACATCTAGGGGTCACCATATGGTCTTCAACACAGTGAGGAACCTCACATCATATAGTAAGCCCTAAATGGCCCCGAAAAGGTAAAAAAGTGAATAAATCAATGGAAACACATCCAATAACCCAAATATCAAGAAACTAAAATTTTATAAGAAGACAAGGACAAGCCAATGAATGTTACATGAATTCTATCATGATTTGGTATTCTAAATCCCACTAGTCAGCTTAAACCCAAACTGATGAGACATGAGAATTTTCAGCATTTCAGATATGTCCAAAATTTACTTTTAATTTAAATATACTTTTAAATATGTTGAAAATCTAGAGGATTTATCTGCACATATGCCAATGTATTGTTCTAACCGATACATAAGTTATCTTACCCCTACCCCGACAAAATTAAACTTAAAAATCTCAAAAATATGCCTGTCTTTACATATATATGTACAAAACATACTAATGTTTTACTTTCTTTCCAAAAGATACATTTGATGTATCGTAATATGTAATTTTACGCCAACATATGGGTAAAATTGAATATTTTGGGAGATTTTCGTGAAAAGGGGGAATTTCCAGCATTTTAGTATTTTACCAAAATCAAAGTTTAATTGTTGAATAACTGCCAATTAACCATGCGCATGATCTTATATGTAATACATGGGAGTCTGTATTTTGGTGTTTGAAAATGATATGTCACTGGACCTTTATACAATGTTTGAGCTTTTCAGGCTGAATAAAATGAAATAAATTGTGTTGATTATTTGTGGGAAGGGATAATATGTTTGCAATTTATAAGTAGTATGTAGTGAGTCTTATATGTCAAAAGCATACTATCTAATAGCTTAGATATATTGAAACGAAGCTTAATCAACTTTTTAAAGTTACATATCAAATCCATAAAGTATTTACATCTGAAAGTCAAAACAGGGTGGTTTCAGCCTTAAGCCTATAGGAAGGGGTTAAAAGGTTACATTTCTTAAGTCAACAGTTTGTCTCAAACATTTAAAAACGTATTTTTATTAAAAGTCAAGCATGTCAAAAAGATATAACATCCATATCTTAAGGTATTATATAAATTCTATAAGAAATATACATCTAAACAACAAATCAGGCGAAATTCTAGAAAGCTGAAAATTCCAATTTTACGTTACAAAAAAACTTAAAGTCATCACTACAGAAGTTTTACGGTCGACGTACGATCTTGTGGATGGCTATGGGATATCTGTTTCCCAGATGACAACAGATCTTTCCCTCTACAACTTAAGTTTGTTTTGTATCGGATTTGACTTTACTACCGGAGTTGAGACGTAAAACACGGCGGATGTCTTATCAGAGGCAGGGGATGCTTACTCTACCGGTACACCTGATCTCACCCATGGTTTTTACATGGTCCGTGTTGTTCAACTGTATGTGTGTCTTCATTTTCTTTTTTTTATCCCGTACTCAACTGGTACCCTTGTTTCTTAGTGTCTCCGATGTTGCCATTGTACATGGATTGTTCGTTCTTTTGATTGACGGTTCGGTTCTCACTTACTTGCACACATTTGCGGAAAGGAGGATCAATTAAACAGTTTAATTGTGCCTAAAAATATACTGAATGTCAGATATAGTGAAATCTATGCCAAAATGTAAATAAAATATTTTACTAAAACATTTATGGTATGATTATTTAGAATATTGCCTTAAAGTTTCAGTAGACGGGTGCTTATTTCGACATTTGCGAGCCTAACAGAAGATTGAAACAAAATATACATAATTAAACATTACTACAAAGGCAATTAAAACACACGATCATAGTATTGGAAAGTCAAAGTATTAAAAATATTGAAAATCCCAAACATTCCCATTTTTCAAAAATGTTTTCATGTGAAATAAAAATCTGTGGACTTTAATGATGTTGTTTTTCAACCTTGTGTCACAACTGATAAGGTAGGTAAGTTAGGCACAAAAAGTATAACAAAGTACCAAAGTTGTATATCTAAAAGGAATTTAAAGCCAAAAAATCGTCATTTTCACCATTTTTTACATGGAAGGGGTATAATTTTTATATCCCCAGACCCTAAAAAAGGCATGAAATGACCAAATTAAGATTCATTGTGAAGATTATGAATTAAGCCTTCATTTGATACCAATGTTTTTTTCATAATTCTTCCATCTATTGAAAATTAAGAAACTAAATAGATGAAACTTTAGTGAAAACGAAAATATAATAATTTTACGTGGTTTACTATAGAAATGTAAAATTATATTTGTTGTGCAATGGCCATAAATTAACTATGAAACAAAACAAAAATGATATAGTTACGATAAAAAAGTTAAAAAAACACAAAAATACACAAGCTAAAAACTTAAACTAACACATGTTAACCTGCCTTCTCTCGTTATTTCCACCTTCTTCTCCGTATTTCAGCCCGATACAGTCCTTGCGTCAGTAGCTATTACTAAAAGAGCGATCATTAAGGGATCCGTCAGCCGTCAACGATCAGTCATCGATCAGTGATTGATCAGTCAACAATCCGTCAAATTCTGACGGATAGGGAAAGTAATTCACGTATTTGACGGATACAATACGTAAATTAGGTGACTGACGGATGATTTATCTTGTATCTTGTAGTAAATATCTTCTGCCAATCAAGGCACACCTCCTCTTGGTACTTCAAAACTTTAAAACCATAAAACCATAAGTTCCACCATCCAGAATTTTAACGTTTTTACATCATAAAATTAAAAAAACTACATACACCGTACAGTTCGGCTTGAAAAGTCTTTCCATTTCCACTTTATATATTTATGTCTTAAAATATAAAATACTACTGAGACTGCAAGTCCTGTTAAAATTTAAAATATCTCAAAGGATAATATATTGGGTCTAGGCCTTGCCGAAATTAGCACACACAGTTAGTAGTCAGCATTATATGCACTATGCACAGTTGATAGAATTAAGCAATCTATATTTTTGACTATGAAGTTGATAGCATACATGTAAGTTTCTACACAAAAGTTCCAGTGATTTTTAAATGTCATTAACCATTAATTTATTAGTTGCATAATGGAATGGATTTATTAGTAGTTGTAGCAGACTCACATCAGGGCAAATGGAACATTAAGTAACGACTATACTACATTCTCTATTCACACAAAGTAGCAGTCTGTTACGAATAGTTTCAAGTTCTATACATGATAGTAGAAAATGTTCTAGCGTTTCTTCACTACATGTACACAGGAGGCAGGTAGCGGGTTCGTTCAGGTTCTTATATTTAGCTCTTTGTTGTTGCACTATATGAGTTCCTGTTGCTATATTCAAAGGAGTTGGGAGCTGCGCCACTCTGTGCATTTACAGTGTAGGTTCTGGCAATAGGATGACAGGATCCGAATTCTATGTCGCAATTCAGAAAGCTAAAAGTCTTGTACGAAGAGCATTTATCAGAGATATTTGTAGCCCATGGTCCTATCCGTTAATGACTGATTGATAGCCTGACGTCATCTTTCAAGTAAATATATTTTGCGAAATGAAATGAATTTAGAGTTGAGATATATACAAAAAATTAGTATAACACCTTAGTCATATTAAATCCGAACGTTAAGGTTAATATTATATTTACTTGATGTTTATGCTTGTACGTAGGAAATGCACAGTATATAATAGAGTGTGTTCGAATGCATGAATATTTGGAAGCACATCTGATTTGAACAATCGTCGAAAATAGACAAATTTACTTTGATAACAAACAATATTGAAATAATATACAGCGATGGAAACGTTCAACATTCAAAAATAGCGCTCATCGTGTGAATGGTGTGCGTTCATCGTGTAGATCGTGTGCGCTCATCGTGTATCGTGTATCGTGTAACGTGTAACGTTCATTGCGTGTATCATGTAGCGTGCGTTTACTCGTTTCATTTTGATTCCGCATTTTATAGGAAAGTTTGCCAGTTTTCTCCACAACACGGTTGTTTTTTTTTCAACTCTAAACACACATTGTTTTACAACCGCCGATTTCACAAGAAGAAAATAAAAATATTATAAGATTAAATATTACTGTCGATATTTTTTGCCACAAACACATTTATTGTTAAGAACGCAAACCTTTATTTAATCCGAGATTTAATCAACTTAATTCAATTTTAACAATGCAGCCACATCAGGCTGTTCAATATAATAGAACAATAAAAGTTTAATCTACGGTTAAATCATAGCAAGATTTAGTATTGCGGACACCGGTATAACATAGAATAGAGAAAGTTTCCCTGTCTTATAAATTCATGGTCAAATTATATCAAGTTTAAGTATTGCGGACACCGGTATAATATAAAATAGAGGAAAAGTGCCCTTTCTTTTATATTTTTGGTTTTTAGTACTGCAGACAGCGGTATAACATACAATAGAGAAAAAGCGCCCTTTCTTTTATATTTATGGTTAAATGATATCAAGTTTTAGTATTGCGGA
Source organism: Modiolus philippinarum (assembly GCA_002080025.1). NCBI lineage: Eukaryota > Metazoa > Mollusca > Bivalvia > Mytilida > Modiolidae > Modiolus > Modiolus philippinarum. The sequence goes on along the minus strand of MJUU01000321.1, from coordinate 214,211 downwards.
GACCGGTATAATATATAATAGAGAAAAAGTGCCCTTCCTTTAATATTTATGGTTAAATCTATCAAATTTTAGTGTGTGGACACCGGTATAATATAAAATATAAAAAAGTGCCCTTTCTTTTGCATTATTGGTTTAATTATATCAAGTTTTAGAAATGCAGACATCGGTATTATATAAAATAGAGAAAAAGTGCCCTTTCTTTTATATTTATGTTTAAAATATATTAAGTTTTAGTATTGCAGACACCGGTATAATATAAAATAGAGGAAAAGTGTCCTTTCTTTTACATTAATGTGTAAATTATATCAAGTTTTAGTATTGCAGACACCGGTATGATATAAAACAGAGAAAAGTGTCCTTTCTTTTATATTTATTGTTAAATTATATCAAGTTTTAGTAGTGCGGACACATGTAAAATATAAAATAGAGAAAAATGGCCCTGTTTTTTTTAATCTTCATGATCAAATGATATCAAGTTTAAGTATTGCAGACACCGGTATCATATAAAATGGAGAAAAAGTGCCCTTTCTTTTATATTTTTGGATTTTAGTATTGCGGACACCGGTATGAGATACAATAGAGAAAAAGTGCTCTTTCTTTTATATTCATGGTTAAATTATATCAAGTTTTAGTATTGTGGACACCGGTCCAATATGAATAGAGAAAAGTGCCCTTTCTTTTATTTTTATGGTTAAATCATATCAAGTTTTATTGTGTGGACACCGGTATAATAGAAAATAGAGAAAAAGTGCCCTTTCTTTTATAATTTTGGTTAAATTATATTATGTTTCAGTATTGCGGACACCGGTATAATATAAGGTATAGAAAAGAGCCCTTTCTTTTACAATTATGGCTTAATTATATCAAGTTTTAGTATTGTGGACATCGGTATTATATAAAATAGAGAAAAAGAGCCCTTTCTTTTTTATTTATGGTTAAAATATATTAGGTTTTAGTATTGCAGACACCGGTATAATATAAAACAGAGGAAAAGTGCCCTTTCTTTTACATTTATGGTTAAATTATTTCAAGTTTTAGTATTGTGGACACCGGTATAATATGAAATATTCAAAAGGTGCCATTTTTTGTATATTTATGGTTAAATTATATGAAGTATTGCGGACACTGATATAACATAAAATAGAGACAAGTGCCCTTTCTTTTATATTTATGGTTAAATTATATCAAGTTTTAGCATCGCGGACACCGGTATTATATAAAATAGAGAAAAAGTTCCCTTTCTTTTATATTTATGGTTAAATAATATCGAGTTTTAGTATTGCGGACACCGGTATTATATTAAATAGAGAAAAAGCGCCCTTTCTTTTATATTTATGGTTAAATTATATCAAGTTTAAGTGTTGCGGACACCGGTATAATATAAAACAGAGAAAAAGTGCCCTTTCTTTTATATTTTATGTTAAATTATATCAAGTTTTAGTATTGCGGACACCGGTATAATATAAAATAAAGAAAAAGTGCCCTTTCATTTACATTTAAATTGTTTAATTATATCAAGTTTTAGTATTGCGGACTCCAGTATAATATAGAAGAAAGAAAAAGTGCCCTTTCCTTTATATTTATGGTTAGATTATATCAAGTTTTAGTATTGTGGACACCAGTAAAATTTTAAAATAGAGAAAACGTGCCCTTTCTTGTATATTTTTGGTTAAATGATATGAATTTTGAGTAAAAGTATATGAAGTTCTGGTATTGCGGACACGGTATGATATAAAATAGAGAAAAAGTTCCCTTTCTTTTATATTTAGGGTTCAATTATATCAAGTTTTAGTATTGTGGACACCGGTTCAATATGAATAGAGAAAAAGTGCCCTTTCTTTTATATTTATGGTTAGATTATATCAAGTTTTAGTATTGTGGACACCAGTATAATTATAAAATGGAGAAAAAGTGCCCTTTCTTGTATATTTTTGGTTAAATCATATGAAGTTTTAGTAAAATTATATGAAGTTCTGGTATTGCGGACACCGGTATGATATAAAATAGAGAAAAGGTTCCCTTTCTCTTATATTTATGGTTAAATTATATCAAGTTTTAGTATTGTGGACAATAGAGAAAAAGTGCCCTTCATTTTATATTCATGGTCAAATTATATCAAGTTTTAGTACTGTGGACACTGGTATAATATAAAACAGACAAAAAGTGCCCCTTTTTTTCTATATTTATGGTCAAATTAGATTTATTTTTAGTATTGGGGACACCGGTTTAATATCAAATAGAGAAAGAATGTCCCTTCTTTTATATTATTGGTTACCATATATGAAGTTTTAGTATTGCGAACACGGGAATGATATAAAATAGAGAAAAATTGCCCTTTCTTTTATATCTATGGTCAAATTTTATCAAGTTTCAGTATTGCTGACACCGGTATAATATTAAATAGAGAAACAGTTCCCTTTCCTATATATTTGTGGTTAAATTATATGAAGTTTTAGTATTGCGAACACCGGTATAATATTAAATAGAGAAAAGTGCCCTTTCCTTTACAAAAATGTATATTTATTGTTAAATTATAGAAAGTTATAGTATTGTGGACACCGGTATAATATTGAATAGAGAAAATGTGTCCATTCTTATTTATTCATGGTTAAATTATAGAAAGTTTCAGAAATGTGTAAAAGTAATTTCAAAGTAATGTTTTTTTTTTTTCTTAGGTTCATTACTATATATCAGGACATTTTAATTTAACTTAAATTATTTTTTCTTTTAACATTGCTTATTTATTTCTTTTTTTTTCTGACATAATTTCAAAATTTTAAGTTTTTGTCAACCCTACTTTGATATTGTTACGGCAAAAGAAGAGACAGAATTCCCGGGAGAAAGTTTGTAACAATGATGTCACAAACGCTGTTACATGTGGTAAGCCGACTACTGTGAATGCACTATTATTCGTGGGGAGCCAATTTTCGTGGATTTCGTGGTTGACTCTGACCACGAAATTAAAAACCCAACGAAATACAAAATTCCCATAACCTTTCAATGGCGAAAATCTGAAACAATGAATTTAGGAACCCAGGTATTTATGAATTTTAGCAAACCCACGAAAATTTGAACCCACGAAAATAAATGCATCCACAGTATTTCCTTTTGTCAAAATTAACTGTGATTTTATCTATATGTATCACATTGTAAATATTTTATTTATACTGTGAATTTTTAAGACTCTCGACTTTTATTGCAAGCTCATATTTTTCATTTCGAGTTCGTTTCATGAAAATATATAAGGTTATTTAACCGACACGGTGCACGTTAGACGGCACACGGTACACGATACACGATTGGGAACTCTGTTTCATTCATCGTGTGAATCGTGTGCGCTCAACGTGTGAGTCGTGTGCGTTCATCGTGTGAATCTTGTGCGTGTGGTAGGGAATGTTGAACGTTTCCATCGCTGTATACAACTGGTTAAACGTTCAATGTTAGACAATAACTAAAAATCTAACTTTCTAACATTTCAACCTTGCTAAAATTCCATAAAATTGTGTTTTGCAAAATATAAAACTACTTCGAAAGGAAAATATGACGTATTATTTTCAAACACTAAATTGTTTTGGGCATTTGGAAAGTTTGAGTTTAAACCGCAGACAAAAACCGAACTCTTCAACCGTAAAGTATGCTTAAATTCATTAAAATTGTGCTCCGCTAAATAGAAAACCTCTTTCGAAAAGATATGATGAATAAAATTTTCAAAAAAATTAAATAGTTTTGGTCAATTTTACTGACTAAGTGTAAACCGCAGACTTAAAATCTTACTTTTCAACCCTTAAGTTTGTCATTAAATTGTGTTTCGGAAATATAAAACTCCTTGAAAATAATATGATGAATAAAAATTTTCAAAAAAATTAATTTGTTTTGGTCATTTTATAGACTGAGTTTAATCCACAGACTAAAAATCTAACTTTTCAACCCTTAAATATGCTGAAATTCATTGAAATTGTGTTTCGAAAAATAAAAAAAACTCCTACGAAATGATATAATGAATAATTGTTTCAAAAAACTAAATTTTTTAGTCATTTTTATAGGCTGAGTTTTAAAACCAAAATAAAAATATAACTTTTCAACCCAAAAATATGCTTAAACTCATTGAAATTGTGTTTTGCAAAATATGAAACTTTTTCGAAAGGATAGTATGAAGTAAAATTTTCAAAAAACTGAATTGTTTTGGTCATTTTTATCGATTTAGTTGAAACGGCAGACCAAAAATCTGATTTTTCAACCTAAAGTATGCTTAAATTCATTAAAATTGTGCTTCGCAAAAAAAAACTCCTTCAAAAGGATAGTATGAATAAAATTTCCAAAAAGTTTAGATGGTTTTGGTCATTTTTATGGACTGAGTTTATACTGCAGTCTTAAAGTCTGACTTTTTACCCCTTAAGGATGCTAAAATTCATTAAAATTGTGTTTCTCAAAATATCAAACTCCTTCGAGAGGATAACATGAAGTATAATTAAAAAAAAATATTTTTTTTCGTAAATTTTAAAGATTGAGTTTAAACCGCAAACCCAAACCTAACTTTTCAACCCTTAAATATGCTAAAATTCATTAAAACTGTGTTTCGCAAAATAAAAAAAAACTCCTTTGAAAGGATAATTTGAAGTATAATGTTAAAAAAATGAATTGTTTTGTTCATTTTCAAAGATTGAGTTCAAACCGAAGATAAAAATCTAATTTTCAAACCCTCAAGTATTCTTAAAATTACTAAAATTGTGCTTCGCAAAATATAAAACTCCTTCGAAAGGATATGATGAATAACATTTAAAAAAAATGGTCAATTTTACAGACCGAGTTTTAACCGCAGACTTAAAATCTGGCTATTCAACCCTTAAGTATTCTGAAATTCATTAGAATTGTGTTTCACAAATATTAAACTCCTTGAAAATAATATGAAGAATATTTTTTAATTGAATTGTTTTGGTCATTCTTATAGACTGAGTTTAATCCGCAGACTAAAAATCTTACTTTTCAACCCTCAAATAGGCTAAAATTCATTAAAATTGTGGTTCGCAAAATAAAAAACTCCTTCGAAAAGATATCATGAAAAAATATTTTCAAAAAACTAAATGCTTTTAATCATTTTGTTAGGCGATTGAGGAGGGATAGGCTGAGTTTAAAGACCAAAATAAAAATCTTACTTTTCAATCCTTAAGTTTGTCATTAAATTGTGTTTCGGAAGTATAAAACTCCTTGAAAATAATATGATGAATGAAAATTTTCAAAAAAATTAATTTGTTTTGGTCATTTTATAGACTTAGTTTAATCCACAGACTAAAAATCTAACTTTTCAACCCTTAAATATGCTAAAATTCATTGAAATTGTGTTTCGAAAAATAAAAAAACTCCTTCGAAATGATATAATGAATAATTGTTTCAAAAAACTAAATATTTTAGTCATTTTTATAGGCTGAGTTTGAAAACCAAAAAAAAAAATATAACTTTTCAACCCAAAAATATGCTTAAACTCATTAAAATTGTGTTTTGCAAAATATGAAACTTTTTCGAAAGGATAGTATGAAGTAAGATTTTCAAAAAACTGAATTGTTTTGGTCATTTTTATCGATTTAGTTGAAACGGCAGACCGAAAATCTTATTTTTCAACCCTAAAAATGCTTAAATTCATTAAAATTGTGCTTCGCAAAATAAAAAAAAACTCCTTCAAAAGGATAGTATGAATAAAATTTCCAAAAAAATTAGATTGTTTTGGTCATTTTTATGGACTGAGTTTATACTGCAGTCTTAAAGTCTGACTTTTTACCCCTTAAGTAAAATTCATTAAAATTGTGTTTCTCAAAATATCAAACTCCTTCGAGAGGATAACATGAAGTATAATTAAAAAAAAATATTTTTTTTTTCGTAATTTTTAAAGATTGAGTTTAAACCGCAGACCCAAACCTAACTTTTCAACCCTTAAATATGCTAAAATTCATTAAAATTGTGTTTCGCAAAATAAAAAAAACTCCTTTGAAAGGATAATTTAAAGTATGATGTTAAAAGAATAAATTGTTTTGTTCATTTTCAAAGATTGAGTTCAAACCGAAGATAAAAATCTAATTTTTAAACCCTCAAGTATTCTTAAAATTACTAAAATTGTGCTTCGCAAAATATAAAACTCCTTCGAAAGGATATGATGAATAACATTAAAAAAAAAATGGTCAATTTTACAGACCGAGTTTTAACCGCAGACTTAAAATCTGGCTATTCAACCCTTAAGTATTCTGAAATTCATTAGAATTGTGTTTCACAAATATTAAACTCCTTGAAAATAATATGAAGAATATTTTTTAATTGAATTGTTTTGGTCATTTTTTTGCGCATATGCAGAAATTAAATTCACAGGAACTTCGGTATTTAGTTATTTGTTACCACTGGGTCGATGCCACTGCTGGTGGACTGTTAGTCCCCGAGGGTATTCACCAGCCCAGTAGTCAGTACTTCGGTGCTGACCCGAAAGCCGATTATTTTTGGAACCTTACAATATCTAAATTTTTGTAAATTTTGTTGAAAACTAAGGAGTATCTCCCTCATGCAAAGCTCTGTCCTTAGCTAGTTTGGCTTTATATTTAGATCATATTGGTTATTTGTTTTCTATCAGTTTTTACATATCTTTGAGTTTATGGTCTTCCAAAGATTTAGATTTTATCTGCACTGAAGAGACATAAGTTGTCGAAATGCGCATATGCAGAAATTAAATTCACAGGAACTTCGGTATTTAGTTATTTTTTATAGACTGAGTTTAATCCGCAGACTAAAAATCTTACTTTTCAATCCTCAAATAGGCTAAAATTCATTAAAATTGTGGTTTGCAAAATAAAAAACTCCTTCGAAATGATATCATGAAAATTTTTTTCAAAAAACTAAATGCTTTTTATCATTTTGTTAGGCGATTGAGGAGGGATAGGCTGAGTTTAAAGACCAAAATAAAAATCTAACTTTTCCACCCTGCAATACGCTTTAAACTCTTCAAAATATGAAACACCTTCGAAAGGATAGGATGAAGTAAAATTTTCAAAAAATTTGAATTGGTTTTATCATTTTTATAGACCGAGTTTAAACCACAAACTAAAATTCTAACCTTTAAAATCTTAAATATCTAAAATTCATGAAAATTGTGTTTAAGAAAATATAAAACTCCTTCGACAGAATATGATAAATAAAGTTTTCAAGAAATTTGAATTGTTTTGGTCATTTCAAAGATCGAGTTTAAAACTCAGACTTGTATTATGCAGTTTAGGGAAACAATTGTCATTCACAAATACATGTAAACGATTTAAGTCTAAAGAAAATACAGCATTTGTAATGTAATAAAAATGTTTCTTTATATTATGTAAAATATTATCTAACAATCTGGAAACACACGAGAATATTATCTTTATTCGTTTTGTCTTAAAATTCCAAATATTTAGGTATCCGTCATGCGTGATTTACTGATCGATACAACGGGTAATTACGGATGGTATCAATAAAATACGTTTACATCCGTAAAATAAGTACACATCCGTAAAAATCAGTAAAGTACTTTTACACTCGTTATGCATGGATCCGTCATCGATTAGTGACCAATCAGTCATCAATAAGTCAAAAATTGGTCACCGATCAGTCAACGATCCGTCGAAAAGTAACGGCTACTGAAACAAGGACTGTAGTCCCCTAGTCGAAGGCCATACTACCGAAACGTTGGGAAGTCATCTCTTCTTTCCATTTTTTGTCATTTTTAGATGTTTTTTAGTTTGTATATTTTTGTGTATTTTACTTTTTTGTATCGTGGCCAACTGTACCATTTTTATTTTGTGCTATAGGAGTGGCCTCATTCTGTCTTTGCGTACAGGTTATGTTCATGTTAACATGTTTTATTGAAGAACGGGGTTGGGGGGGGGGGCATAGGAGGACTGAGAAAATGGTCTAGGTGGGATTTGGTAAGAGCACTGAAAGTGATTTCAGCCCATGGCCCATTTCCTTTGACCAGAAAATACTCAATTTGAAGTGGTTCCTTAAATCCATTCATGTATATATAAATTGTCTAGACATTTAACCGACGCGATCATTCGCTGTAACGGTCACAGGGGGTCTTGTGTCATATAATTTTTGCTGTGCCACAGCTTTCTTAAACATTACATTAGTTAACATATTGCAAACTCAGACAGCTCATGAGATTATATCTTTGAAGAATTGCATTCTTTGTCCGAGAACGCAGGGTTTTTACTTGGAAATGCATCTGATCTATCGTCTATTAAACCACAAGAGAAATTGAATATATTTGCTGGTTACTACACAGGTTTGTGTAAAAGGTCTCAAGACATTACGCATGAAATGTTTGGCCCTCTCTTAGCAAAAATTTGTAGGGCAAATAATAAAATTAGTATTTTTCATTTTTTAAAAGATAGAAATGTGGGTTTGTTTTAACAACCAGGTTTTTAAAGACCTTAAATTCATACAGTTTTATGTTTCATGAGACATGCAAATTTAGTTTTGACTGAAAGGTAAGAATACAGTGACAGTAGAAACATTAAAAATCATTTATTTCAAATATCGTATAAATCACTGTACGAAAAAAAAAATCTCTAAAGGGGACTGTCAAAATACATGGAGTATTCTTAGTTTTGATAAATTGCAAATTTAAGATTTCAGAAATAAATTCATGTAATTATGTCACTACGTATTTTCCCCATCCAAATTTAAAAGAAGCTTTGACTTCCCTAAAACAGTGGCTTGTCTATTTTGAAGATGTGCATGAGACCATGTTGAATGTCATATCGTCTGCTTCATGTGATTTTTAGACTTTTGCTGAACACTGCAGTTATCCCCAACATATGACGTTTTTTCAGACCTCAGATTATTTTGTCTCCTTTTACCGAATTTTGTTCTTTCCTCTCGATTACGAACAGGTTTTTTTTATTTTGTGATCTGCCTTTTTTTTATATGGACGACTAAAATTATGAAATTTTATGGTGTACAAAAGTCAAGAAAATGCTGATCTATGGGTCGTAGCGAAAGCCGATAGACCTAAATTTAAGGTGAACGATAAAGTGGCTGAAATGAAGATTGATAAATATTGCCTGGACAACATTAAAAAAATAATATGCTTAAATTAGAGACCTTTCCAAAGAACTATCAAAAAGACTTTAAAAAGTTTCAGTTAGTGAAACCAAACGTAAACAGAGAAACGAAACTTTTGCAAACTGTTATGAGTTGTCAAAGCTTGAGCGAACACTGCTAAACGACATTTAAATTTATATATAGTGTTAAAAGATGGAATTTTGTACAGAACTCATCTTCGTATAACTCCAAAATCATAACGAGATAGAGATTATTCTAAAGGTGGTCGACGACTCTTAAATAGAAAAAAAAAAGACAATAAAATTGTTCAAAAACATGAAGGCAAGTTTCAACAATATTTTCTGTACCGAAAACACAGACGACACATAGCCAATAATCAATATAAAACATCTAAATAATTTTATATGAATAATAGATTTCAAAATGGAAGCCTTGCAAACAAACTTCAATTCAACTGAACGATTATCTGATTAGTATGGACATAAAAAATGTGTCCCCATTTACGCAGCCAAAGACCACAAGAAATATTCTCGGTTCGCATCGTCTGCTATCAGAATTTAGAAATTTCTTTAATATCATATTAGATGTTAAGTACATCTCCACATGTCTACACACATTTCAAACGAGTGTGAAAATATCTAGAAAGTATATTCAGTCAAATACTGAAATACATATAAAAAGCTGGTCATAATATTGACTACAGCAAATAGAAAGTCGAATAAATAATATCGACGTGTAAGCCATCATTATATTTTAAGCGATGGCTAGAAGATTCTTCAGAAAATCGAAGAAAAGAAAAGAAAATAACAAATTGAAATTAGCAATTCAAAAGAAAAAAGAATGGCTCTCTTCTAAACTAGCAACAAAAATAAAAAATGCTATACAGTATGTAAAAAACATGTCATCTCACACTCTTACCAACGACGAAATAATGCTATTAGGGGTGAAATTCATACCGACACCCAAACTTAATCCAAAGAAATCTACAATACGTTTAATGAAAGACTTTAATGAATATGAAAGACAAATGCGTTGCACTTATCTATATGAAACTGACAAAGAAAATAATATACATCCATTCTATTTGAACACAGGTTTCAAACCTAAATACTCGTGCGAAGCTTTAGAAAACTATCTTTTTGCAACCAAATATGAAATGAGCACGATAGAAAAGCACAAACATATATCAAATATTACTACAAATGAATGAAATGCCCTCAAAGAGTTGAAATCAAATAAAAACATTATTATACGAAAAGCAGATAAAAATTCTACTCTTTGCGTTCTAGATATAAACAATTATAACACTGAAGGACGGAGAAAATTAGAGAATATTACTTACTATGAAGAAATAGATAAATCTAATATAGACGAATACACAAAGATTGCCTCTAATATCATTGAACTTGCATACAAAGGGAAGCATCTAGATCAAGAAACCTACAAATACTTAAATCAAAATCTAAGAAATAAAAGACTAGGTGGGTTTTTCATGCTCCGAAAAATTCACAGAATACCAGCTGATATTTTACAGCAAATGGAAGTAAATGAGGAAATACGAAACCAATTTCCAATCATAGGAAGACCAATAGTTAGCCTTTGTGGCACACCAATGCTCAATATTGGACATTTTATCGATTACATCCTTCTTCCAATAGCGCAAAATCAATACACATATATAAGAGATACAAAGCATTTTATCCGGAAACTAGAAAGCCAAAATGCACCAAACAATGTAATATTAGTGACGTTTGACGCCTCAAATATGTACACAAATTTGGAAACTGGAGAAATCCTGGAAGCAACAAATAGGGCATTTTCTAAAATTGATAGAAACAGCTATACCATCAAAATCCCTACAAAAGAAACGTTACAGGAATTATTGAAAATAATCCTTGAAAACAATGAGTTCACATTCAACGATAAAATGTACAGACAGAAAACAGGTGTACCAATGGGTGGATCAGCATCTGCAAAGCTAGCAGACATAAGAATGTTCGAAATTTTGGAACACATTCTACAAAATTTTGAGCACAAAAATAATTTTATTTTTTGTACAAGATGCAGAGACGACGGCTTTCTCTTATACAAGGGTCAAGAGCAAGAAATACATCAGCTCTTCCAAATAGCAAACTCTAGCCATAGACACCTGAAATTTACTTACGAGATCTCGAAATCTGAGATTGTATTTTTGGATACCTTAATATAAAAAGGAGAGAGATTTGAGCTAAATGGAACTCTTGATATGAACATTTACTAAAAAGACAGACACTTTCCAGTTTCTAAAGAGGTCCAGTTCGCACCCTAAAGGTGTCTTTGGTGCATTCATAAATGGCGAAATTATCCGCCATATTAGAAATACAAACAATCAAAAAGAACTAAAACTAATCATAGAGGCTTTCAAAATAAGACTTCTAAAGAAGGGATACAAAGAAACTGAAATAGACAACATAATCAGAGAAACAATAACATTAGACAGACAAAATTTACTAGAGGACAAAAACTCACAAAAAAGGAAAAGCGTAGTGTTTGTAACAAAATACAATCCGACAATCAAGAATATTAAAAGAAAATTGTTGCAACATTGGCATCTACTCCAACAAAATCAAAGGTGCAAAGATATATTAAAATCTCCAACGATAGTTGCTTACAGTAGGAGCAAGAATTTACAAGTCTCCCATTCTCTACAGTTAAAAAGCTCATGAGAATAACATAAAATAGAAATGGTAAATTGGTGCAATAAATGGGTGTATGGTCCAACATAAAGTAATGTGAATTAAATATAGTCAATTTGCAATAACAAAAGCGGTTGTCCACTGATGAGACCCACCGCTTATTAAAAATAGGGGTCGAAACACCTAAATAAAGAAAAAAACAACCGAAAAATTAACAATGACCGAAATGTACAATCACAGGTCAGAATCACAGTACACTTAAAACAGTATCTAAACAACTGAATAATACTGGAAATACAGCACAAGTTAAGCTCTCAATAAATGAAAAGGGCAGTTATCAACATTACTCAATTATGCAAGACATATACTTGTTATTATGGAACAATACTTCTGGTGGCTTTTGAGTTTGTCAGTACTGAGATAGGATTCGGTGATTTTACTTTACAAATGGGGGAATCAATGTTAAAAGTTTCTTATCCCCCATTTCGTCTGAATTCGTCACTCTGGTAGCTCATATCTATTTAAAAGGCTACATACTGTATGGTTGATATAATTCGCGGGATATTTATTTTCGCGAAAATTTATACCGAAGAAAATTTCACATAAATAAACATACTGATTTTAAATAAAATTCCGCAAACAAATGCCAGACGAAAAACAGCAAAAATTGCCTACCGCGAACATAACGCTCTACATAGTAAGTTTGACCTATGCACACTTTTTCCTTTGGATGACAGAATCTTATTATCGCATTATCTTATTATCAGAGTCAATTGCAAATTCATAAAGCAATGTCAATCTTTCAGAATGTAGGTCCTGTGTTTTCCGTCAAAGAAAGTAATATTTAATGGTATTTAATAAAGACATGATGGCTTACTTACCCAAGGAAAAAAGTTTTAGTAAAGAATGAAAATCAGTGTCCAATTGTCAAGTAGTCAATATAATATCAAAGTTTCCAGCAGTTTACCCCGTCCCTGCATTCTTTTCATCGGAAAATAAAAAAATACAGGCATTGCAGTGAAAACAAACTTGTCAAGCGAAAATGACGAATGTATAAAAGAGGAGATGGCGAGCAGTGAGGAATGGATTAACAACAACAGGTCTTGGCCAAGAATATACTTTCACACATCAGCATTTTGGAACTTCAAGTAGTATAATTATTTTGCTTTGCAAGCCCTGTATCATTGAATAAAAAAATCAACATATTCAAGTTCAAAAATATAACAAATCACATGTTGCCTATATTAATCACATGGGAGGGACAAATTGAAATGCAATTAATACAAAAAAATATAAGGCCATGAGCATTGAGGAGAAAAATTAGCATTTTCAGAAGTCAACATAATATTACTTTGAATAGAAAATCAAAATTCTCCGTCTACATTTTTCATGACCAAAGAGAAAAGAAATTACATCAATTATTGTCAATCAACACTTATGCGATTTCAACCTGAACTGCACCTGCTTGCGATGGAACTAAATTATAAGCTGTAGAAATATGTATCACGGCAATCTGACCTACAGGCATGGATAACCAATGTTTTTTTTTTAATTTCAAGGGAAAACTGCAAGCTTACGTTTTTCCACCTTTAATTTAATAACACTAGTGCTATAGTAAAACCCCCTTGGATATCCCATTCTTGGTATCCCCATTTTCAAGAACTGTCTTGTATGGTACCGTTACTCATGCCAGGACAAGATTGCACTTTGATTCTTCCATTCGATCAAGACAGATTTCATCATGTTCCGGGAACATTTTAACTTGCCGTATTGACAGTTTGTGGAAACAATTTGGAAACTGCTGCAGAACTGCAATGCTATTTATTGCGTTCAAGATCAAATTAGCAATAGCAGTCTACATGAAAATCTTGGTTTGGCTTGTGAAGTGGACAATTGTCAGGTCATATTTCACCATCTGTTCAAGCAATAATCGAATTTTAATCTGATGAATTTCAGGAAGGTAACTCTTACAGTTCTAAAACACTTTCTTTTATTTCCAATACAATTGATTGATTTCCTGTGGAAAAATAGCCGACAGGTAGTACACTTTTGAAAAGTCCGTATAATAGTAAACAAACAGTTCCAAAAATAACCTTTAATTTGGGATTTATATATTATTTTCTCATATATGAAATATTCCAGATGATAAGAATTTTACTATTCAACTATTTAAAAGTTATCATATGAAACAAATATTCTAAAAGCTTTGGTTGCAACAGATAGAGGATAGACTGTTTCTTTATTGGACTTGCACTTTTTATCCATTTTGCCAAAGAAATGTTTTTTCCTTGTCATGAATGGAACCAAAACCTCGAAATTAGGAAAACCGCTGAAAATTGTAGTTTTACCAGCATTTTAGGCGTTTTATCACCATTTTAATTTTATTTTCAAAAGACAAATATGATTCAACAACCTTCTTGTAAACGCTTATTTATCTCACACTTGAATTAAGTGACCTAAAGCTTTTCCACGTGTACATGCCTATAATTGTATACAATTGTATATATAATTGTATAATTGTAATAATACAGAATAAACATGGATGTTGCATTGCTCAACATCTAGCAATTAATTCCGTTTAAACCGGTGCTAGGGGTCGTCTTGAACTTACTATGAGGTATGGGCAAAGCTCATTGTTGAAGGCCTCATGGAGACTTCAAGATGAAGAACGACAATAAAAGCGTTGTTCCATTGCTTTTTACCATGTATTTGTAGAGACTTTGTCTCATGTGCATTTACTCCATATCCCTTCATTACTTATGCCTAGTACCGATCGCTGCTGAAATCAATAATAACTTTACCAACCCGTCGTTAAATTTCAGTTTTTTTTGTCCGTAGTGTGGCAATGTTTATCCAGCGGACAGATTTGTTGCTAACAAACCTTGATTAATCTTTTCAAATAGATTTTGTGCTTTCTTATTTTCCTTTGTCAAGGTAGGGGTCTTGTAGTTAGAAATTTATCTGAAAAGGGCTTTTCGTATATTATTAAACTATATCGAAACGGGAAAGAAAAAAGGGAGGTTTATGTACCAATAAACCGGTTAAAGCTTACTCTGGCTTTTGCTATTGCCTTTACGAAATCCGGCTATCCCGAGTTCCCATCGTTGAGTGTGTTTGTCTTTTGTATTTCACTTCTGTTTTTCTCATGAAGTTCCCCATTGGATTGTCGCATGTAATTGTTATTTTTAGTAAGGGTTTTAGATGAAGTTCCCTTTTGATTTACTGCATGAAATTTATGAACTCCATCAACAAACAACTTATAAATAAACAAATAAAACAATTCTTTTAAGATTTTCGTCTTCGATACGTTTTTTTTTCCCTTTTTCCCCTTTTTTTATTTGCTTTATCCTGTCTATGAGTAGTTGAAATTCACAAAAAAATAGGTGGTTATAAGATGAAAGTACATAGTAACATATTTACAACAAGTACAAATTATAGCAATCTTGAAGTAATATAAAACTTTCTGCATCCATTTTTTCCCCTTCCCCAACTTACTCTAAATTGTGAAGTTTTTTTTGTGTATGTTCGCATAAAAATAACGAGAACGAGTTGTATGTGATAATATTGCATGAACTATATCATGATTTTATTTTTACAGCCATTTGTGGACTAAAACTCAATATTTTGCCCGAATTTGATGAAAAATGGGAATTTTCAACATTTAAGATTTGTCCAAAATTCACTGTTAAATCTTTATATGTGGCAATCTGGAGGATTTACCTGCAGATCTGCCTATTAATTGTTTTAACCGATAAATAAATTATCTTCAAACACTGTTTAGAGAAATACGGAGTGTGAAGTGTGACTCTAAACATAGAAACTTTTTCCCCTATCCCAACAAAATTAAGATGAAAAATCCCAAATATTTGCCTGGAAGAATACGTTGGCTTGCCCTTTTTTCCAATTAAAATGGATTTTTGAAGTGTGTTTGGTCCTTACGTGCCTGTAAATAGTTCAATCAAGACAGAAAAACATCCACTGACACAATTGAAGATTTCTGTTGAAAAAGAAATGGGCAGTGGGTTCGTGTTATTAACAATTCAACGTCATAAAGAAACACAATCTTACAAAAGGGGGACTGGCATATGTTGATTGTCCTGCGTCAATACATAAAGAAGCTATACACAAATTTTAAGTAATGCAATGCACTATCAAATGTAATAATTGTGGTAATTTCTGTATGATTTTAACATACTGGTTAAGAATTTTGATGAAAAGTATACTTAGTTTAAAGCTTGAAATATTAATTGGAAAAACCTAAATAACGAAAATTACCATTTTGTTTTTGGCTTTTGATTTGAAAAATCGTGTACCTGAATGTGAGTACACTAAAATAAAACTATTTTTAATAAATTTCTATGACTAAAGAGTAAGATGTTTCTGTTATTAAAATTGTAATAGAATCCGAGAAATGCCATTTTGCATACAATTTTTTTTATGGTGGGGGTAAAAAAATGCATCTAACGGATGCTTCTAGAACATTTATGCAGTGTTTTAAGATGGCTAATGTATAGTTTAGAACAATTAAATTGCAAATTTTAAGATAAAACTCCATCTTTAAAAGGTATAATAGATTTACAGTGATTTATAAAACGAAATCTGAAAGACTAAAAATTCCCTTTTTCACAAAATATTGGCCCAAATCATTAATTAATTCCTTCTTTTAATATCGAAACTACATTTTCTAATATATCTCACCATTTTCGATATATAAAGCAAAAGCATTGAAATCTTTTGTTCATTTATATGCAAAAACAGGCAAAATCTTAGGAATTTTTGACAGCCTTTATTTGGGGTAGGGGTGACATTTCCGGTATTGTCAAACCCATTTAACTGAACTTTTCTTCTACATTTAAACAGTATCTTGTTAATACCATATGCATAACTAAAACAATTAATTCACATATCGTCAGATATATGTTCTAAGTCTTAATGATTTTAAATTATCGATTTAACAGTGAATTTTGGAAAACTCTAAAATACTGAAAATTTTTCATCAAATTCTGGCTAAGTACTCGGTTTCAGGCTACAAGCGTGTGTTAAAAATGGAACAGTATGATAATATGTATACAATATTGATATATCAACAATGAAATTGAAGTGTTTAGACCATTTATATGCGATAATCGACAAAAATTGCCAATTTTAGGAATAATTTATTGTTGGTAGGTGTAAGTTTTAGTGATGGATAATGTTTATATTACCTAAAAATTGCCATTATTTTATAGTAATAAAGCAAAAATTATAGGCTTTCAGTTTGTATCTATTTTAAATGATATTTATTCACTAAAAATAATATTAGCAAAAGAAAGACAAAACCTGGTAAAAAACGAAAATATTCAAAGATCCATTCATTTGGCCTATATGAAATTGAAACTTTGGTCATCAAAAATATGTTAAAATAATGTAAACATATTTAATATCCAAGAAAATAGATTGAAACACTAGAAACAATCTTCAGAATGGAGAATTTAGAACCACTTCTAGTTCTATAGACCAAAATAATACCGCAATTTTAATGAAAATATCAATTTTTTCATAGGGTTGGGGATACGTTTTGGAACGTATTGGTCATAGACATTGTAAAACATAGTTTTTAATTTATATTTCAACGTATTTATGAATTATCCACCGGAAGTCGATGGACAATTAAATTCTGTTCGTGAAGACAGAGATTGTTCGTGAAACATTTTTCAACAAATTTTACAAAATAACTTGACAAAAGCAATATTCTTGCAACAATGTTACTATCCCGGAAACTTGCGAGAAAATATTATGATTTGACGTATTAATGTCCTAATACTCACAGTGCGCAAAGGGATATTTTCCCTTTGGCATTATGTTCCCTAAAGAAATTTTTATACTAACAAACGTTCATTTTTTTATGATTTGCAGTAAATGCCAACTAAAACTCATATTTGGCACTTATATGTCTAAAACATGCAAAAAGAGATTTATACATAGTATATAATGCCATTTTGTCACAATGCTATCTAGCTGCTGTGACTCAAATTTCGGGTGCAAATTTCCTGAAAAGATGCAACAATAACGATATAAATGGTATACAATGTAGGATATGTTGTAAATGCCATCTGGCACCCAAATTTACTACAAATGTACTGCAAATATGCGACAATATGGATACAGATGGTATGCCATATGGAGTAAATGCCATCTTTATGATCTAATACTCAAATTAGGTACCATTTTACTGAACATATGCAACAAGATGGATAGCAAAAGTATGTGATATGGTTAAAATGCCATCTAGTATTCAAATTAGATACAAATTAACGAAAACATGCAACAATAAGGATATCAATAGTATGTGATATGGTGTAAATGCCATCTAGTATTCGAATTAGGTAAAATTATACTGAAAATCTGCAGCAATAGGGATATCTATACTATGCAATAAAGTGTGAATGCTATCTAGTACTCAAATTTGGTACAAATATACTGAAAGCATGCAACAATAGGGATATCGATAGTTTGCGATATGGTGTGAATGCCATCTGGTACTCAAATTTTGTAAAAATATGCAACAATAAGGATATCTATAGTATGCGATATGTCGTAAATGCCACATAGTACTCAAATTTGGTACAAATATACTGAATACATGCTACAGTAAGGATATTGATAGTATGCGATATGGTATAAATGCCATCTAGTAGTAAAATTTGGTAAAAATATACTGAAAATATGCAACAAAAGGGATATCAATATTATGCGATATGGTGTAAATGACATCTGGTACTCAAATTTGGTACGAATTTACTTTAAATATGCAACAATAAGGATATCAATAGTATGCGATAATATGTAAATGCTATCTATAATACTCCAATTTGGTACAAATATACTGAAAACATGCAACAGTGGGGATATAGATAGTATGCGATATGGTGTATATGCTATCTAGTACCAAAATTTGGTGTAAATATACTAAAAATATGCAACAATAGGGATACTGATAGTATGCGATATGGTGTAAATGCCATCTAGTACTCAAATTTGGTACAAATATAACTGAAAACATGCAACAATAAGGAGATATGGTGTAAATGACATCTGGTACTCAAATTTGGTACAAAAATACTGAAAATATGCAACAATATTGATATCGATAGTATGCGATATGGTGTAAATGCCATCTTGTTGTCAATTTTGGTACAAATATACTGACAATATGCACCGATAACGATATCGTTAGTATGCAATATGGTGTAAATGACATATAGTACTCAAATTTTGTAAAAATATACTAAAAATATGGGATATTGATAGTATGTGATATGGTGTAAATGCCATCTAGTACCCAAATTCGGTACAAATTTACTTAAAATATGCATTAATAGGGAAATCAATACTATCTGATATGCTGCGAATGCCATAAAGTATTCAAATTTGGTACAAATTCACTGAAACTGTGCAAAAATAGGAATATCGATATTATACGATATGGTGTTCCCTATGGTACGAGTTGAATATAGTACGATTTTGCATTCGTTCAAGTTAACTGTTTATGGTACGAGTTAACATTGGTACTAGTTTGCTTTGGTACGAGCAAACTTGTTTCACCTAGTACTCATATTTTGTACAAATTAACAAAACATGCTACAATAGGTATGTCTATAATATGCGAATTGGTGTAAATGGCACCTAGTACTCAAATTCTCTATTGATATGATTAAGGGCGGTTTTAAAGAAAACAATAGAAATAGGTTCTGTTTCATGGAAGAAATATTGAAATTCTCGTGTACAATGTACATTGAACGTAAAATATTAAATTTAAAGATCGTGTTTGGTGTACGAAAACAGGTTATGGACGGTGTACGATCATGATAACCCCTACGCCTTCGGAGCTTTTATAATAATCTGTAAATGCACACTCGATAATCAAATACTTGATAAATAATATGAGAAAACATGACACACGTGAAATAAAATACGGCAAACGAAAATCTGTATCACCCTCGTGTATTGTTTTTTTTACACGATCGTAAATTACAAGCTTTGTGGAAATATTCTAAAGTTGAAACTGAAAATGAGATTTCGGCAAAAGTTCATTGAAAGTCTTCACATTGTCCTCCAAAAAATAATTCATTTGTTGTATGCACCGGGATACTACAAAATGAAAACCGAAATGCAAATACATTGTATTGGACGTCGTATATAGTGTAAGGTGTAAGGTGTAAAGTGTATTGTGTATAGTACATGGTGTATGGTGTATGGTCTAAGGTGTAAGGTACATGGTGTAATGGGGTATGGTGTGATGGTGTATGGTTTATGGTGTAATGGTTCATGGTGTATGGTGTAATAGTGCATGGTGTATGGTATATGGTATAATGGTGGAATTGGTTATGTTTTACTGTACAAACACTGTATAGCGTGTATGTGGGAAATATATTCCAATGAAAATAATATAACGCAGTCTGATCTGGTATATATCAACGCTCATCTTCGTATCTCTGGCATATAGGTATGTATTACAACCTATCCATTGCTGTATCTGTCATCTCTATAACCCTGTTGTCAAAATGTGTATAATTATTATCTGAAAAATTAATACAAGGATTATTTTTATGGACTTTTACAATAATCACTACAAATAAAATGATACTTCAGTAGAACAAGTGCTTAATTCCCATTGTGCGAATAATGGAATCGCATCACACCATTGCTTTGCAGTGTATTAGCAGATCATGCTTCCCTTTAGACCTGATTGCACGAATATCTAAGGAGGTCAATCTTGATGTAATAGACGAAATGCAGACTACTTGTGACATAATTTGAATACACTATACAGTATCGTTATTTTCAATTCAACCGCAAAAAAAAAAAAAAAATACGGTGAATGTTCTTCTGAAAAAAAGCCAAAAATAAATATTCCGCGAAAAAGTTAAAGTCCTGAAACAAATGGATTAATATTTTATTTTGTCTTTAATTTCTTTTAGATAAACAGGTTTGGTAATTTGTAGTACGTCGTGTACCTAACGTACCAGTTGTGATCCGCGGATGTAAAAACACCATAAAGGTCCACAAAAGTTTGGAAAATTTGACATTTTCCTGATTTACACAAATACATGGTAGAACTATGCAAAGTAGCAACGCTTTCATTATTGTTGTTCATTTCGAAAGGTCACCAAGAGGCCTTCGACAATGAGATTTGCTCATACCTCATGGTCAGTTCAGAACGACCTTCTTTTTATTGTGTATGTAGTAATGTTTCATGATGTTTAAGAAATAGATTGTGTCCGAAATATTTTGTTTCAATTTTCTTTTAAGTTCACAAATGTCGAAATAAGTACCCATCCCCTTAATTTCAAGGAAAATTGTTAAATAATTAAACTGTAAATGCTATAAAATAGTGTTTTATTTGGATTTCGGCTACGTTTCACCATGCCTTACAGGAGATGATTTAAGTAGAATTTAACTATTTAAGTCTGCAAACATCGAAAATGTATAAAAATTTGGAATATTACAGAATTTCTACTGATTTGTCGTTGAGATGTAATTTTTGTTATAGAATTTATACATAACTATTAAATAAACAATGACAAATAATTAAAAGGTACCAGACAAAGTGAAACCAAACAATGGAGCAACGCTTTTATTGTTGTTCTTTATCTTGCAGTCAACATTAGGCCTTCAACAATGAGCTTTGCTCATGTCTCAGAGCAAGTTTAAATGGCACCGGGTATAGAGCTGAATTCATTGCTAGATGTCGGGCAGTTAATGTTCTATTTTTTCAGCTTGTCTAATCTTTCTTAGAACACATTTTGAAATGCTTAAAAAAAAACTGCACACTCAAAAATACAATTTTTATGCTTTCCTGTTAATATAAACATTACTTATTTAATTGTATTTCGCTGCAAAAGATACAATTTTATTATGAGTATGAAATGGGACTAACTTTAACCATTAAATATACACAGATACCTGCAAAAGTAAAAATAACAACTTGGCTAGGGTCGTGTCGGAGACTGTTTATCAAAAATTAAGAAAAAATGAAAATAGTAGGATTTTTTAAAAGATTTATTATTCTGCAAGAACTTAACGGATAAAAAAATGATTATGTTCAACTTTTTATGGAACACGTTTTCTATTATATTGTGATATACATGAAATACTCTCTATTTTTTTCCTCGAAATACAACCACGAATAGCTTTTTAACAAGAAATGTGAGTGTGTAATAGAGCAATTACATGTAACAGTTCAAAGTTAAATATAACTCAACTTAAACATTTGTATCTACTAATTACGAAATAACCGAGATTAATTGATAAAAGTGAAAACAAAAGTCGGAAGCAGTTCGAGGGAGAGACCAGTAAAGAAAGTCCGTAAGACATTCGACAGTATTAAGAACATCCAACCCAACACAGAACATTTTATGCAAGCCGTCATATTCCCGATTCGGAACGGGCATTTCATAAATGAAATGGCGGGTTAAGCTAGGTTTAATAATGCATCAACGCCCCGTTATATGACGACTAACTATAGCTTCAGTGTTTCCAGATTGTGTGAAAAGTCAAAGCCATAATATAGTCAAAACAGTGCCTTGTATCATCATACAGGTATATTTTTTCCGTTCGGTGAACAGACTTGTCATCATACAGGTAAAATGCTTTGTCGTTCGGTGTACAAGTGATACCAAATTCACCCATAGACAAACTTAAAAAGAAGGTGCCAACACTTAAAAAAAATTAAAAAATTTAATATTTACCATTATTAAGCGACATCACCATCAATATATCTGTAGGAGAAATTTAAAGGATCCGGCTTCTTTAATTTCATTTGGTTGACCAACGTTTGCCGAAATTCTGTTTTGTAAGTGAACAAATACAGGTCAGCTAAAAGATAAGCACAATTCGTACCCATTGGAATGCCGACTGTCTGTTGGAATATCTTGCCTTCGAACTGGACAAATATGTTGTCAATGAGAAATTAAAGGATGCTTATTTCCTGTTCTACAATGCAGTATAGTGTGTTACCCTTTGGTACTTTGTTAGTGAAATAGGTAGATGTATATGCTCAGGCTATATATTTAAAGCTCTGTCCTTTTTTGAAAGTATATGAGTTCTTGATAAGATCAATCAAACGACTTTTTACTTATGAAAGAGGAAGAGTAGTATAGAGTGTAAAAAAATCGAATGTTTTCAACATGTGGATTTTTAAAAGTGACCGGGCTTTCAAATTGTTCAGAAGATCTTTTGAATTTTTGAGTACATGTATCCATATATGATTGATGCTAATACGTGTGTAAACAGTATCACATTATTCTTGCTGCCCTTCACAGCAGTCAAAATTTTAGTAATGGTGATGGACAGTTCTTGAGTGGAACAATTAAAAGAGCCGGCAATGTAGCGTTGTTTGTATGAGCACTTTTGAAATTCGGGTGTCTGGTACAAACTGGGCAAATCATTTGATATGTCGTTGGTAGAAAGGTTAAATGACGCTATAAACAATTTATGATTTGCCGGGATTTCATCATTATCTGTAGTAATATTTTTGTATGTGTGCATTAGGCAATCATAATTGTGTTTTCTACACAAAAAAAAAC
Organism: Modiolus philippinarum; assembly: GCA_002080025.1. Lineage (NCBI taxonomy): Eukaryota > Metazoa > Mollusca > Bivalvia > Mytilida > Modiolidae > Modiolus > Modiolus philippinarum. Next base: position 190,897 of record MJUU01000321.1, on the reverse strand, counting down.
AACATTTTTGCGGCTTTGTCTTAGAAGAAAGATTTGGGACTTTGCTGAATGTAGTTTTCAATTTATGTATTCTACGTAAAACTAAAGACCGGATAGCTTTTGTCCACTATGACAGTGTGATGATGTCATCAACTTCAGATTGATGCTTGATCCAGGATCTGGCATATTCCTCAACTGAATCCATTTTGATCTTAAAATTATGATTCCAGTTGAGGTTCTCTGAACTTCGAGTCCTTTGAAATAATTTTTCGAGACGTTCGTGTTAAATGATATTCAGATTACATGTAATAACGTAGCCACATGGTTGGTATATAAAATATGAACTTGAACAATCAAACGTCAGAGGATTGTTGGAGTAAACATCCTGCAATGCTTTTCTGTATTAAAGATATGTTTGGCAATGGTGTTGCAGTAGCTGTACGAGATAATGGGGACTGATTGGTAATTATTGGTGTAGACAGGAATTTTCGATATTAATTGTCTGTGATTTAGTGTATTGCTTAGATTAATATAGTGTCTATACCTTTGTTCTAGAATGGTATACGTAAACATTTCCTGTTTTTGATATGTAATTATTCAGTCCTGACAGGTTATAATAACACTGCAGAGTCTATATTGTGGAGTCTGTGGATAAACACCACTTTGATCTAGACTATAGTCTTGTAGGCTTCAAGAACGATACAGGTAAGGAAAATAAAATCGTCTTATATAATGGAATCGAGTGGATGTTGAACGTTGCACAATAGATCTTCAAACATTTTGTAACATCTTGCCCTTGAAGTTTAGGTACAGCCGGAGCATATACAATGTTTCACAAACACATCTTGTTTTCAAAGATTATACGTAATATATATTTTGCCATTGTTTTAGTGTTGAGTATTTTCCACTTATCAATTTCTTGATTATTAACCTGTTAACAACGTGAATATTTAAGAAAAGACATGTGATGACATGAGAATTTCTTTGCAAGAAGCGATGCAAACACTGGGTTAATAATATTTTATAATATCATTTGTTAAATCGATGTATGGAAACGTTGTCTTTGTGAAATGGAAAAGGATTGTTTAAGTGTTTTTTAGAATGTTATCGGGATGGTAAATTTGAATCTGGACGGCAAATTCTCCCTGTTTCATTTATTCGTTATCAGTGAGTCAATATATGTCAGAAGCAGGAATGTTATGTCCATTTGATCAATATGTCTACATGCTACAGGGCAAAGACCAATAAAATAGAATATTAATCGTTAAGTTTTAGCAATTTAATTAAAACGACGGCAGTATGATACCGAAGTAACAAAGGATGGGATGAAATTAAAATGGATGTTGTCGGAAACGACAGCTATCCCCGAACTCCCTGTTTGACACAGAAAACAGTTGTTATACACCCTGGGAATAATATTTTTCATTATTTTTTAAATCTATCTATTTATAGTCAATATTGTTACTGAAAGAATTCTATGATATATGGTTGCTAAGAAGAATTTCAAAAAATAAGTGGTCTTTGAGACTTTCAGGAAATTTACCAAGATTGGAATCAATATTTTTGAAATCTAGTTGATGAGAATGTTTTTCCTAAACTAAACAAACAATTTAAGTATGATTGCTAGGTAGAATTCCAAAAAATAAGTGGTCTTTGAGATTTTCAGGAAATTTATCAAAATTGGAATCAAATATTTTGGAAATCCAGTTGAAGAAAATGTTCGTCCTAAACTACACAAACATTATATGAATGGTTGCCAGGTAGATTTCCAAAAAAATAAGTGCTCTTTGAGACTTTCAGGAAATTTACCAAAATTGGAATCAAATATTTTTGAAATCCAATATATGAAAATGTTCATCCTAAAATACACAAACATTTTAAGTATGGTTGCTAGGTAGAATTCCAAATAATAAGTGGTCCTTGAGACTTTCAGGAAATTTACCAAAATTGGAACCGCCTTTCAGAATCCTAAGTTTTCAGAATTTTGTTTTTTACCAAACACTTGTCAGAATATAAGATAATATGCCAAAATTAAAAAAAAATATGTGTCTTTGACATTTTCAGGAAATTTACCAAAGTTGGAACCGGAACCAAAATTTCAAAAGCTTATTGCAAATCTATAGACTATATGCAACAATTCTGCATAAAGACTTGATCCCTTATTTAAAAATGTAAGAGGACTTTGCGTCACATGCCACATGTGTCTAATCCACATCTTTTGGTCTTTGTTAAAATTTACATCATGGGGCCTCTTGTTTGCACCAAGACCAAAATAAACAATCCGAAAGCTTATTGCGCATCTACAGACTATATGCAACAATTCTATAACAAAATTTGATCCCTTTATCCATAAATGTAGGAGTAGTTTGTGTCACATGCCACATGTGTAAAAATTGACATCATGGGGCCTCTTGTTTGCACCAAGACCAATATCGAAAATGCGAAAGCTTATTGCGCATCTGCAGACTATATGCAACAATTCTACAACAAAATTAAATCCCTAAATCCAAAAATGTAGGAGGAGTTTGAGTCATAAGAAAAGTGTGACGGACGGACGGACGGACGGACAGACGAAGGGTACTACATTATCCCCGAACTTTCATCAAAAGTGCGGGGATAATAAAGCTTTAAATAAAATTCAAAGTGAAACATTTTACTTATGATTAATATAAGTGTAGTCATCTTCAGATAAAGGCGTAGAATTATATATGAACTTGAGGAAAATAGATGTGATATATGTATTACTAGATACTTTGATGTTGTTATGACTTGAACTAAGAATAATCAAGGAAATAAAAATTTTATCTAAAATTGTGGTGGAGTAAAGGCGAAAATGTTAGAATTTTCCATTGCACTGAACACTTCTTGGACTATATACAATGTATAAAGAGTGTATGCAATCTGACAGATATACGCTTCATTATGGACAAATTAAAACATTCAAATTTAAATTTGGTATAATTCTAAAATGCTGAAAGTTCCAATTTTTCTCGATCATAGGGCCATATATTAGATTTCATCCATATTTTGCGTAGAAATTGTCTAACGTATCTTCTGGAAAGAAAGCATACAATTGGTATGTTTTGTTCATATATATATGTAAAGGCGGATAAACTTATTTAGATTTTTAAGAATCTTTTTGGTGGGGTAAGGGTAAAATCTTTGGAATTTAATACCACATTTAACACTTCTTGATTTTCAAAACAGTGTTTTAAGATAAATAATTCATCGATTAGGGAAATAAGTTGGGTATCTGCAGATACATCCTCCAGATTTTATGTATTTTTAACATTTTTTGAAATTGTTGATTTCCTTTGTTAAGATTCTAGTGCTGCTTATGAGGAATTGATATCCGAAACGGCCATACGACTCATCGAAATGATTGCAGTTGGAATTAACGAACAAATAAATAGATATGGAGTAAATGTATGTGGGACAAAATCCCTACAAATACATGGTAAGATCAAGCAAATCGAACAACGCTTTATCCATCAAATGAAATTGACACAGCTATTCCTGGAGCATAACTTTTGAACAGAGAGGAATTATTAAGTAATAATAATAATAATAGAAACAAATCAAAAGTCCATGTGTTCATAACAAAATTCAACCCTGCTGTTAAGCAACTAAAACGAAAATAAACAAAACACTGGCATTTATGTCAAGAAAATGACGAAACTGCACGTCTATTTAACCAGAATCCTATATTAGCATACAAGAGGCACAAAAACCTACAGGAAATTATCAAAAAAAAAAATGAACTACCTAAATATTTTACGAAAGGATATGGAGTAAATGAACATGAGACCATTACACATATGTTAATATATGCTAATCTAAAGTCTACATAATAATCGTTTCAATTGCCTCAGATTTTTAAGCCGTAGTATGGTCCAGGTAACTATTATTGACAAAAACTGTGAGTAAACTAAACGTCAGGGGTGACCACTGATGACAGCGACCCAAGAGCTTTGTCCAGTCCAAAAGTGCTAGAAACATCGGAACCTTGAGACACTATGATCTCGGGTGAGTCAGTTGCAACAAACCACTACAACTTACTGGATCCTTTCACCGATTAATTGATGTTAGACCACCCTGACACAATATTCTTAATGCTGAAAACATACTTCCGCTAGAATGAAGGATAAGCGTCACACGGACGGTGAAGAAAACAAAATTTCGAACATGGCTCTAGTTAACCAGTATAATACTCGATTACCATATATTTCTCACATGCGCGAATGGTATCAGTATAAGAGTGAAAGAGATGGAAAACAACAATGTTTTTAATTTTCTTGTGCCTAATTAAAGGAAAAAATAAATGGTAAGAATATTTTTAACTAAATCACGCCATTCAGACACGTAAATGTATACTGTTTTGCTTTCGATTTGGATTTTGAATTTGCATCTGTTTAAAAACGTCGTATTGTATATTGCTACGTCATAGACACAGACAACAATGGAAACGGGAAATCTGCTATCTCTGAGGTAGCTTCAGAACAAAAAATTCAATTTTCAGTCATATCAGAATCGAAATAATTCATGGCAGGTATATGGTTATTGTCATTTAACCATAGCCTGGGCCTTTATATTCGTAACTTTAACCCTGCGATAACGCGATAACGCTCTGGGTTAAATTCGAATGTAAAGGCCCAGCCCATGGTTTAATTTCCAATAACCATATACCTGCCATGAATTAGTTCTTAAATGCCCCCTTTGAAAAATACGCTGTAAACTGAAACCCACGAGAATCTTACTTTCAACATAACCTGAGTTATTACATTTTCTCAAAATGTGGAAAAACAAGCTTTCGCTAAAGAAGCTTTTAGCAACTACTATGAACTTTAACAATAATATGGATTTAAGTGGGAACTCTTACGTGGTGGACACTAGTTCCACGGAAACTGAACAATCAGCAAACTCTCTCCTAGATTATCTCGAACCTAGCATTGATCAGGGAAGCGACATATTCATAACCCAATCCGACAGGAACCAAGGCAACGCATCGAATACTAACTTATCGAGCAACGGCGTACAAAGCTGTTTCTTTGAACTGAAGGCAAACACAACCGAATCTCCAACTGTTGAATCCTCCAGATTTAACATATATTAAGTTTTAACAAAATGAACTTTGGTCAAATTTGAAATGTTGAAAATTCCCATTTTTCATAAATTGCTCCAAATATTGAGTTTAAATCAACAAAATGGATTTTAAATACCAAAATCATGATTTAATTCATGCAATATTGTCATATATTACACACATTTTGCAGGTTCTGGTTATTTTTATGCGAACATCGACAAAAAATTGTGACAATTATAGGGAAAATTTGTTTGGGTATAAGTAAGATTCTTTGTTTCATAGTTACATATTAAACACACCTTGATATTCTAAACATTGTTTTAAGACAACTCATGTATCACTGGGAACAACTAATTGGCATAGAGTCACATAAAACACTTCTTGTTTTTTTCTTAACAATGTTTTAAGATAACTTATGCATTGTTTAAAACAATTAATTGGCATAATTGCAGATATATCCACCAAATTTGGCATATATAGCGATTTAACAGTGAACTTTGGACAAACCTGAAACGTTGAAAATTTCTATTTTTCATCAATTTCAGGCAAAATATTGAGTTTAAGTCAACAAATGGATTTAAATACGAAATCATGACATAATTTTTTTGCAGCATTGTCATATACAACGTACATTTTGCATGTTTTTGGTTTTTTTATGCGAACACAGACAACAAAATGACAATTTTACAGTAAATTTGTTCTTGTAGGGGTAAGTTTTATTAATGCATGATGTTTATATTACATAAGAATTGCCATTTTTTTGTAACAATTGTAAATATAATAACCTTTCATTTGATACCTACTTTAAATGGTATTTGTTTAATAAAAAGTAATATAAGGCAAAAGAATGACAAAACTTAGTCAAAATAGGAAATATTCAAAGATCCATTTATTTGGTCTGTTTGAAAATAAAACTATGGCCATTGAAATATGTTAACATTATGTTAGCAAGTTTTATATTCAAGAAAATAGATTGAAAATCTAAAAACAATTTTTTAGAATCGGGAATCGAGATGCACTTCGGGTTCTTTACACCATCAAACTTACGCCATTTCAATGGAAATATCTAAGTTTTCGTCAATATTTCATAAGGGTAGGGGTACATTTAACGGCGCTATGGAACTTATTGGGCATAAACATTGTAAAAATGTGGGTTTTTTTTGTGAAGCTCATACAATAAGCCACCATTTGATATATCTTTATTATAACTGGGAAGCATTTGGTCAACATTTTGAAGCAACTGAAAGAAAAACTTGATGGAAAAATGAAATTTTCCAAAATTTCGGTAGGTGAGTCTAAAAATAGGCCCTGTTCCACCAGTGCGTGCAGGTTATGCTCGTGTTTACATGTTTTATTTTGAAAAGGGGATGTCAGCGGACTTAAAAAAATGGATGGGGTTGGGAAGGGGGTGCACTGGGAGTTAATATCAGCCCATGGACTATTTACAGGATTTTTACTATAAAGATCCAATCTACAGTAAATTATTGTCATCTCTTGCTTTGCAGTTAATTAAAAAATCAAGAATTATTAGCACATATATTTATTTACAGCATGGGTTTGGAACTTAGGTTCACATATCCACAACTTAATGTTAATTAGGATTATAACGTTAAGGTCCAACATCTCCCTACCATTACATACTTTATTACTAACCTTTCTATATGAACAGTGGATTTAACCCTTAAACAAATTGTAATATCATTGAAACCTATATATTTTGCTACCAGAAATGAACTGAGTAATATAAGGATTAAAAGATTAGAAAGGAAGAAAGACAATCGTTGCATAAGGTGAGAAACAATCAGAACATTGTAATTGAAAAAGCCGACAATAATTCTACAATTTGAATTTCAAATACTACAAACTACATTAACGAGGGCTTAAGGCAATTATATAATGATATCATTTACCAGGAATTTAATGTACACCACATGGTAACAATCAACAAATCAACCGAATAAATAATCAATTTCTTGCACGATAACAATTTTATTGATGACATAACCCTAAAAATTCCTCAAATCAAACAGCACCAATGACAAAATAGGTCATTTCTTCATGTTACCGAAAATACATAAATTACCCATGGATCTCTACAAGACATAGAAAATAATACTCAACTGAGATTTAATTATCCAAGGGCGACCAATCGTAGCATTAAAAATAAACTCATCAACAAAATATTAGGAAAGTTGTTGATTATTTCCTTAAACCTTTGGTTCAATAACAGTACACCTATATTCAGGACACAAAACATTTTATTAACATAACAACTCTTTCCTAGTGATATTTGACGCAAGAAACATGTACACATGCTTAGAATTTGACGAAATTAAAACAGCGGCATTTAATGCATTATCTGGTATGGCATTTTCTGATTACGCAAGTTTTGAAAACATTCCATACAATTTAAACAATAGAAGTTATATTAAACTTTGTCACCGCTTTCGAGATTACGGTTTTCTCGTAATGCAAACTTCGTATGATGAAATTCACAGATTTTTTGAAACAGCAAATCATTTCATCGACACCTTAAATTTACCTACGAAATATCTGAACGAAGTATAACATTCCTTGACGTAACTGTTTATAAAGGGCAACAATTCCAAAGCGAGCATGTTTTAGCCTCTAGTACCTTTATTAAACCCACAGAATATTTTACGAAAAGATATGAAGTAAATGACTTTGAGACTCCAACTACAATAATTTTAATGAGCTGTATGGCTATTTCGGAAATTAATTTCTCACCACCAGCACTAGAACCAAAGCAAAGGAAAACCATAATTTCAAAAAAAAATGTTAAAATGTAAAACAAAACGAAACCCGAATAATCAGTAATATCAAATAAAGCTATGGACAAAACTACGGTTGAGGGAGTTGATCCTACGGTTTTAGAATTTACATAAAACTTAGCTAATAGAAATTGAACAAGGTGTACACATGAGATATAATGCTATGTACAAGTACACCATATTTCAGAAAAATAAAGAGCATACATCCCTACCACGGGGACACTGCAATAAAAGATAAACTCCTGTATTGAATATTTAACGAATAGTTCACTACTTAGACCACAACAGTGCACATCCACAAACATAATTTAAACGGTGCATTCAAGGTAAAAACATACGTAACATAAGAAACACGAGTTACCAGGCTAACTTACTCAAATTCACACAACCATTGAAAAGCAGTTTCCTTGACAGAAATTATCCATTAAATGAAATTGGCACAGCTAATCATGAAGCATTATTTTTGAACAAATAACTAAATACCGAAGTTACTGTGAATTTAAATTCTGCATATGCGCATTTCGACAACTTATGTCTCTTTAGTGCAGATAAAATCTATATGTTTGGTAGACCATGAACTCAAAGATGTTTAAAAATTGATAGAGAATAAATAACCAATATGATCTAAATTTAAAGCCAAAATCAGCTAAGGACAGAGCTTTGCATGAGGGAGATAGAGAGGAATTATTAAGCAACTAAAACGAAAATTAACAAAACACTGGCATCTGTTACAAGGAAATGACGAAACTGCACATCTATTTTATCAGAAGCCTATATTGACATACAAGAGACACATAACTTGCAAGAAATTATTAAAAGAAAAATTTAATGTTCCTAAAGTCTACAGAATTAAGCGTTTCTTTTGTCTGAGAATTTTAAACCGGTGTATGGTCAAAAGTATCTATTATTACCAAAAACTGTGAGTAAACTAAACGTCAGGGGTGATCACTGATGACGGCTACCCCAGGAGTTAGTCCGGCCCAGAAGTGCTATAAACATCCAGACCTTGAGACACTATGATCTCGAGTCAGGTGCAACAAAAACGCTACATAATATTTCAGCCCATAGCCTATCATATCAGAAAATGTTATGTGGGAATAAATTAATATGAACATATGTTACTATCAAAACCTCTTCTTTTATACTGACTTTTCTATTAAGAAACCACTTTAAAATTTTATAGATCAGGAATTTAAAATGGAATATGCTGCAAGAATCAGACATGCCCGACGTCATGAATACAGTGACAATGTTGACGAAAAAGCTTTAGGAATGACTACGACTAGATTGAAAACTTCCTTGGGCCAAATTGAAAACTTCACATATAATACAGCGACTTGTAAACAAATATCAGTCACAGACCAACATAATCCTATAGGTCACCAATATGAATCATGTGAAAAAACACAATTAACAGTGGATAGACCAACGTCAAGTACTTTTACTCAATCTCGGCAAACACCAAGCTCCTTTAATCAATTTGAGAAAAACAAATCTCAACGCTTTTACAAATCTACAAGAAAAGAAGCTAAGGAATTACATGAAAAAATCAACCAGGAGCATAATAGATTTCTGTCAGATATAGAAAAGTATCATGATGATGAAGAAATATATATAGAAGTAGCGTTTTGGGACTTTGCAGGAGAGAAGGATTTTTATAGCTTGCATCATATATTTATGGATCCAAATGCTCTATTTCTACTGGTTACTGATTGTTCTGAAGATATTAAACAAATGGAACCTTACAGCACATATGATTCTATTGGAGGTTTGTACTTGCAGTTATTAAGATGACAAATTAATCAAGAATGACAAATCACTGGTTTGATATGCAACTAAGCACTGAAACTCCCTACAAATAAGATAAGATGAGGCTACTTGTTCGAATTTTATAGATTAAAAGAGAGCTGTACGTCAAACTGATATTCAGATTAAGATTTGTAAGAAACGTTTAGCATCAAATATACACGGCAAAAGAAAAAGTAGAAAAAAAAACAACTACATTTGCACTTGCAGCGATAAGCCAATGTCACCCCAGACAACCAATTTGATGATTCCAACTTATTCACAGTATTAAAATCTACATAGAAAATCAATTTTCGTTGAAATCGGACATTTAAATTTTGACTTATTCAGATACAATCTTGACAATGGCGACCATTTTGAAAATTTGAAACGCATAACATACGACTTCAAATGATGGTCTAAAATTGCGCAGAGTTTGAAATAATTTCGTCCAGCCATTTCAAAGTATCGCTCGGACAAGAATTATTGGAAGCATGATAATAACTAAATTTTGATTGCAATAGCCGATGTCAACCCAGACAACTAATTCGATGATTTCATCTCATTCGCGGACTCAAAATCTACCTAGAAATCAATTTTGTCTAAATCTGACGAAAATTTGTACGTATTTTGTGGGTCATCTTTGAGACAGCTTTCGTGAAAAATGTTTCCGCAAAATTTCATTACTCATCATCTACTTAACATTAATACAAAATAAGAACAAGATTTGCAAAACAGTTCCTCAGATATTTAATCCTCAATTTTAAAGCGTAAAATGACGGCCATCTTTGAAATGGCGGCGATTTAGAAAAGTATAAACCCATTATGAATAACTTTAGAAGATGGTCTAACCATGTGCAAAGTTTGAATTTTTTTCCATTGAGGCGTTCAGAAATAATCGCTAAGACAAAAATTATTTGAAGAAAAAACATAATAATCAGAACAAACTTAGAATACCAACATACCACCCCGAAATGTGTGAGGGTGACATACTAAGAATAATAATCATACGAAACGTAGAATGAAACATGTCACCCTGACATTGTCTGGGGTGACATAAATATCATATAAAGATACACTAAACAAAAAAAGAAAAGAATTAACTCACATCCGAAAACCTTCAAATGCAAAAATAAATATGATTTGTACCGTAAAAAGATATCTATTTTATCTTAAAATTTATCAATTATTTTTGATGAAGAATTATAATCAAGGAATTGACTGTTTATTTGTTGAATACAAGTAGATAAACAGTTACATGAAAATTCTTTGCTCTAGCAAATGTCGTTGCTTTTCAACTTAACAAATATGTAACAGGACAGCAACTTGCATGAACATGTCTTGAGGATGTCCTGTCGAACCGCCACGACTGGACAGGTTTTTTTTATGTCGGTGTCACTTTGTTTATATTTTACAATACGCGAAAAGTGTATACAACATAGAGCACGTAAATACTTCTTTTTGTTGTACAGGTAGAGACATTTTCTTATCTTAAACCTTGGGTAGACCAACAACGTCAACGACCATGTCGGATCGCTTGCAATTTATTTATTTATTTATTTTTTTTTTTTGCATTTATAGTTACGAGGAGGAATCAGAAAAGTACTCATGAAAGAACTTTATTTTTCTGTGTGAAACAAATTAAAAACGTCTTTGATGCTTTGTGTTCACATCAAACAATAATGGTCTCTTCGTTATCTGTTTTTTGTATAAAAACCGACCTACTCCATTAAAGTAATGTTACCGTTTATCGTTTTTAGCTTATAATTGTGCATATTAATTTTTTGATTTCGATTCATATTTATATATCTTGTTTTAACATTTTGATGTTTAGTAGGTATAAAAATTTCATGAATGGATTTAAAATAGGTATGATATAGGCATACAAAGATAACGAGCTAATTTCAAGTTATTACTTATGAATCTTATAACGACCATTTCAATAAAGTCAATGAACCATATATGAGCTTTGGTATTTAGAGGAACAAGTTCCGCATTTCTTCACGTCATCGTATGAAGTACTGTGAATTAATTGATGCATATTGCCAACGTTTGGAAATCTGTAAACCAAATTATGTGTAAATGCTGATAGAGAACAAATTGCCAATAGTAAATAAATAAAACAGCCAAAGTCAATTAAGAATATAACTATTCTTAAATTCTTGAGTTCACCATGTTTATTTTAATTCATCTGTATTAAAACATGTTAAACGTTTTTGAACCTGATTTCAAATATAATTTGGTATAAAATAAAGTTTCATCGTTAATTTCTAATGAAATGAATGTAAATGACTTTGCACATTTACGTTGCTTAAAAGGATATTGTTTTCTTTAATCCAGAATACATTGACTACTGGGTCGATTCAATACACAGCTGTACTGATGTAGATGAGGAAAACACTAAAGAGACTTTAGATCCTCCGATTATTGTAGTATGTACTGGACTGGACAAAACAACATCAGAGGTTTGTTGCTATACACAACGACTTTTGTTGATTTTCACTTGCAATATTTTATAAGAGATATCCCCAAAAATTACGTAACTCGACGCAAAATACCTATCTCGACGTATCTTTACCTAATATCAACAAGCATGACAAACGGGATCCTATATTGTTTACAGAGTAGGACAGAGTTGTAATAATCATTGTCTTCGTTGTAGAACTTTCTTTTATAGACGAATCAGGGTATTGACTTTTTATTTTATTTTCTTTTTTTTCAAGATTAATATATACACTCAGAAATAAGTTAAGCGAAACCTAAACAAATTTACTATTTTTTCATGCCATAAAAGTTTTTAAAAAAAAATATTATGTCGTCGCATGCTATTGACCACTATGGATTACCTGATACAGGTAAGATTTAAAGAATTTATTGGTTAAATGATTAAATTGAGCATGTCATCAAAATGCAAAATGTCAGTTTCATCTTAAAAACAAATAACCTATAGAGAGCGTGAATTTCGAAGTGAATTTCGTTAATGTTACCACGAAAACATAGCTAGACGTACATTGACTATACCGAACGTTGGCAGGTTGTAGGAATTTAGAATCATAAGACGCCAGATCGCAGATACCTTTAGTTTACACCATTCTGTCGTATGCCAGTTGATAACACGTTTTCAAGCAACATGTTTGGTAGATGAGTATCCTAGAAGTGGTCGACCGATCAAAGACAACTCTCCGAGAAGATCGATACCCGGTTAGGCTAGCATGAATAAAATATTTTTTCACAGCAAGCGAACTTCGGATACTCTGGCCGGCAGGTGGTCGAGTTTGTTCTAGGACTGGCATCAACAGACTTTATTCTTGTCGATTGAGAGCGTGCAGACCAATTAGAAGGCCTGAAGTGACATTAAGACATCGTCGTAATCAGGAATAATGTGCAAGAATCCATCGTCATTAGAGTCGGAGAACAATTAAATGGTCAGATGAAAGTCGCTTCCTTCTTAAGCCGGTTGATGGCCGCATGCGCGAGAAAAGCTCAGATTTCATGACCAACATATTGTAGGTACCAAAGCATTCGGTGCTGATGGTGTTACTGTCTTGGGATGTTTTTCACATGACTGCAAGTTAACCTTCATGTTCTTAATGGTACTCTAAATGCACAACATTATGATGATGATATCCTGAACACGTGCATTTCGCCTAATTTCGATAATCATCAGTTGGCGGATAGACGGGTCTTCCAAGATGATAACCCTCGACCGCATAATGACCGGATTATTTGGGAATATCTGCAGACAGAATCAATAGACATTTAAGAGTGGCCGGCCATGTCACCAGATATGAGCCCTATCGAGCATGTGTGGGTCTTTATAGGCCGAAAAGTTAATAAACGCGAGCCGAAATGTGAAACAACTTAAGAGTCGCATTGATTGACGAGTGGAACAGATTCCCTCAGCGGAGACTTCAGGGATTGGTTCAAGGAATGAGGAGACGTGTTGATACTCTGTACCGGAAGCGTCTTGGATACACCAGATATTAAACTTTTGTATGATGGTTGGATAGATAAATGGTTAAACTTGGACACCAGTAAAATTTCTTTATGGAAAAATGTCTATGTCATGAAAAATAAACATGTTGAAATGGAAATTTTTAAAGACTTTTTTCGAGCATATTTCAATTTCCAATGAAATTTACGTTTTTCAACAAAAAAAAGCCCAAAATTGGCTGAGAATTTGTCTATGTCGATCATTGTCAATACATTATGTCATTTGCATCAAAGGATTCTTCAAAGTCCACAAATTAAACATTAATCTGTCAGCAAACTGAAAATCATGGGTGGCGCTGAACTTATTTCTGAGTGTATATAAGACACTATCATAAGAATCGAATATACCTTTTTGATATGTGTTATGCATGATTTACGAATATCTTCAACAAATGAATATAAAATTTAAAGCATTTTTATTCAGATATTTAAACTGATGTTGTCAAAATTAGCTTTATTAAGAATGAAAATATATACATTCAGGGGGTTCCGGGGATTGGAACCCTCCCTTTTTTTCAAAGTACATGCAGAACTAAGGCAAAAATGAAAAAAAAGGCAAACATCGTACAGAACACTATTGAGGCTACTTCCTATTATCTACTGTTTTAGACTGTTCTACTACAAAATATTTAATCCGAAAAATTACTTTCTTAAAATCAGCCCCCCCCCCCGATTTTGCCCAGAATATTGAGAAAAGAAATATATGTATGTCCCCCAAATACCTATGGTCATATTTGTTCCTTACCTATTCTAACTGTATTCATAACTTTTTTATCCAATAATATCACATAATCCCCACCCCCTAACACAAACCCAAAATCTCACAATAACTAACTTACCAAAGATATCTTTGGAAGTTTTTGACCCAATTTTTCGAAGGCTAGATCCGACGATGTGATTTAGCATTTGATATGTACCACAAAGAACAAACATTTTTTTTTGCGTGGGGTGTATAAATACAAACTTCTATTATTTTCGGATTGACTTTAAATTCAAGTTATTTGTTAAAGAAAAAGCAAAGCTTCTTCAGCTTGCAAACAACTTTCCTTAGTTCAGAGGTTACAGGTTACATAATTAGATTTCTACATCCTTCTTTTTCTCGACAATCACAATTCTCTACTTGTACCTTCCAATTCGTATATATTTGGAGCTTTATTCAGTTAGATATATTTGAAATATTTTCGAGAAGTTAAATATCTAAACTTACTTTTTCGCAGATTGTTTTTTTTTCTAATGATTCACGCTTATTATCTATTCCCTGTCCGAATAGTTATTTGTGGTAAATGACGAGACTTTGAAGCTGGAGTTAAATATGAACTTGTTGAATCGCTTTTACAGGAATTTCATTGGTCGAGCGCCAAGTAATTACACATCAAGCGTGATGTGCTTTCATTTTTCCGACGTTTTTATTTGACCACTGTGAAATCTCGTTGGCCGTGATTAACGTTACCCAGGAACGGTGTTGTTGTTTGAAACGAAAACAGCACTTCGGCACTAAATATTATGAAAATCATTAGAGAAATAGTTTTAACAACTCGAAAGAATTGTATATCGCTGGATAACAACTCTCGTTATGTAATTTCAAATATAATAAACTCGCCAAAAGCTCGTCTATTATATTTTGAAATTACATAACTCTAGTTGATATCCATCGATATACAATTCTTTCTCGTTATGAAAACTATAATTATTTTTATTTTTATTCCATTTTTTTTTTTTTTTTTGTTTATCTATATATTTTTTGTTTTTGTTTTTTGTTTTTTTTTGTTTTTTTAATATATACAAACTCCGTGCGTTATTGTACTTTTAAAGCTTGGTGAAAAAAACTTC
Source organism: Modiolus philippinarum (assembly GCA_002080025.1). NCBI lineage: Eukaryota > Metazoa > Mollusca > Bivalvia > Mytilida > Modiolidae > Modiolus > Modiolus philippinarum. The sequence continues at coordinate 175,435 of MJUU01000321.1, read as the reverse complement.
TATCCATATTGTCACTCTGCATTTGCATAAATGTTTAGTTAATTGTTATTAGGTCAATAAATAAAAAAAGCTAGTGAGATTGATGAAATTTCCTACAACAATGCGAAACTACTTCATTTTAGTCACATTCGCTGATAACTCTGCTTATTTGGAAGGGAAGGGCGAGTGTCACAGGTGAAATTATCTTAATTACCCAGATTGTAGGCTTACTTTAAAAATTCTTTTGTTGCCATTACTTGATACCGGCTGACGAGAGACAGACAGAGGCGAAATGGCGATATAAAGAAGTTTTAGTTACTCTGGGATCTGATTTACGATAGAAGTTAAGTTATTTTTCTAGGATACATTGTACAAGTACAACAAAAAATGATTGCATACACAATTGGGAACCCTTGTTTTTCGAAATATACTTTGAAATAGTACTTTAAACTTAGTTTATTGTTCAAAAGAATAACAATAGGATGAGACACAAGTTATACAACTTAGAGTTGTCTTGTACTATACATAATTAAATATAAATAATCAGAACAAATAAATTTACATCATATTAATTTTTTTAATAATGAAGACAAAGGTAGTATGTGAAAAGTTGTACTTGTAAACAATTGTTGACCAGTCGAGCACACCTGTGTGAAAGTTACATGTGGCTATGATTTATCAATAGGTCAGTTATTGAGTTGGCTGGAATAAGTGTTTTATAAATTCTGTAAAGTGACCTACAATGTATATCCCTCGGAAGTTTTAAGATCTGAGATATCAGTAAGTACATTTTATTATTTATTCAGAATATTTGTTTTGTTCATCGACTTATTACATGATTACAGTTTACAGGACAACAGGTGCGATCACAAGGTTTTTCCAACAAGGTTGACTTATCTCTGGAATTATTAGGGTAGTATAGTATAGCCATCTCAAGTGCTGAAGCGGCCAGTATTTTTGATAAATTTTTGTACCGATAAAAATATAGATTTATTAGTTTTATAGAGAGTTGATCATTCCCAAATAACAAAATGTCAGTAGTGATTGTAAGGCCCTCTAGTTCTAATTGATTCAGTTCTTGTAACATAATATTTCGAACTAGGGTAATTTTTTCGCAATGTAGTATAAAATGCTCGCAATTTTCGTTTAAGTAACCACAAGAACATGAACTGTTATCTGTTAAATTAGATCTGAATAGATCGCCATTTAAAGAACTACAGTTGTTTCTTAGTCTCGTATGCAATACACTACAACATCGGTCTCCCAAATAATAATATATTGGTGTTTTTTTCATTAGAAAATAAATCTGCTGTAGTCTCGATTTAAATAATGAACAAGAAGGTAACGAACGCAAGTTTAAATCCAAAGAGTTCCTTAGCTTAATTGAGGCCGGAAACATGACTGCTTATAGATCGTTAATCTATGAGTATTTTGAGAAAAAACATGTCTGCTTCTCAAGTTATACGGATTGCCTTCGGCTATCGTGGACGGAAGAAGTTCTTGGAAATAGTCAGGTGCTATACCATTCACAATTTTATAAAAAAAAAGGTTAATTTCCGTACCTCTCTTCTGGTTTTTAACTTTTCCCACCCGGTTGCCGGATAAATTGAATCAATGCTTGAAAACGAAGGAAGACCCGTTATTATACGGGCAGCTTCAAGTTGGACCTTTTCTAGTCTGGTTGAATTATACTCCCACAATTATCCCAGACTTCTGAAGCATACTCTAAAATAGGTCTTATAAAAATAAGATAATTTTTTTCTAAGTATTTCCTCTCAAGTTTGTATTTAAGTTTCTTTAAAACATTTAATTGTTTTGAAGTCGTTTCTATTAATTTGTCAATGTGCCTCGTCCATTTACAATCGTTACTAAAAACAAATCCCAAGTGTTTATGCACTGCGACAGGATTAATAACAGTTTGTCCAAACTTGAAAACTAAATTTGCTTCAAAACCCCTGGCATCAAATACCATTATGTCAGTTTTACTAGGATTAAACTTTAGTAAACAGTTATTAGACCATTTCCGTAATTGGTCGCGGTCACTGTTTACTAAATATCTCAAAGAGATATCATCATTTGCAGAATGATCAATAGAAGTAGCATCTGCAAAAAGCCTACCTAACCCCTTCATTTCGTCTGTAATGTCATTTATAAAAATAAGGAACAGTAAGGGGCCTAAAACATATCCTTGAGGTACACCAGCATTTACATTACCAACATCTGACAAAGCATCTTTCACTGCAACTCTTCGTAGTCGGTTTGAAAGATAACTTTTTAGCCAAAAAGAAGGTCTCCTTTGATCCCATATTTCTCAAGTTTGTGTTAAAGTGCCTTAATGCAGACGGTGTCAAAAGCCTTACTAATGTCTGCAAATGTAACGCTAGTACGTTTTTTCCGTCAAGGGAATGCAGTATTCTGTGGTACAGTTCGATTAATTGATGACTAGTTGAGTACCCTGGTAAAAAACCTGACTGATACTTCTATAAAAGATTATTATCACATAAATGGTTATGTACGTGTTTATAATTTTTTTTTTCAAAAAGTTTTCCAACGCATGATAGTAACGAGATAGGCCTGTAGTTTGAAGGCAAAGACTTGTCTCCAGATTTATATATAGGTATAATGTTCGAAATTTTCCAATCGACAGGAAATATTTTTTCTCTAAGTGATCTATTAAATAAGATGCACAAAGGTTTAGATATATATTTTTTTACCCAGACTAACATTTAATTACTAACAGTATCTGGACCTACAGCTTTGTTTGTACATATAATATCTTGCACTTCCTCTTCAGTAACATGAATTTCATTTAAACTTGCTGTGGTTCTCTCTTGAAAATCTGGCAACTCAACATCTGCATCATTTATACTTGAGATTGAACAAAAGTATGTGTTGAGTACGTTTGATTTGTCAAGAGGACTGTAAACTAAGTTTAAATCATCTATCGGGTCACAAAGAGGCGCAAATCATTGGTTGTACTGTCATTTTTTAATAGCATATGTATTCTTTTCCAATACATTTTATTATTTACCGTTTTAAAATGATCCAAATTCTCATTAATATTTTCATAAAAACGTATCTTTGCCTCTTTTTTCATGTTATTCACTTTATTTCTTTGAGTTTTAAAATTTTTCTCTGATGTGACAGTTTTTTTCGTGAGGAAAATTGTTTAATCTATCACGGATACGGACTGTTCGTCTTAAATCTGAATCAAACCAGGCTTTTTCGTCATAACGAATAACTACCTCCCTTGACGGAATACCCAACTTAACAATATCTAAAAACTTTTTAGTTAAATTTAGACCCGCAGAATCTACATTATTCTCAGATTCTATTATAGTTTCCCAGTCAGTTTCAGCGATCAACTGTTTCATATGAGTGTAATCCCCCTTTTATAGTCCCAAACATTTCGAACATACGTTTTTTTTATTTGAATAACCACAGTTTATACTGACATATGTCCCATCGTGATCACTTATATCACTATTTACAAAAAGTGTATCGCTGTCAATTACAGGTATAGAATCAGTGATCAGTATTGGATCAAGTAAAGACGTATTACCTGTATGAGGGTCAAAACGGGTGGGTTTGTTTATTATATTTACTAGACCATTAATCACCAAAAT
>MJUU01000321.1:137364-171740 GCA_002080025.1 Modiolus philippinarum | reverse complement strand
GGGGGGGGGGGGGGGGGGCTATGGTTTTTTTTTCAAAAAAATATTTTGGATCTGATTTTATGTGAAAAAAATATTTTGGCTGCCAAAATGATGAAAAAACATTTCTGAATGAGGCTTTCTGCCCCCAAAAAATAATGTTAATTTTGAAAAAAACATATTTTGTTGATACGTGTGCAAAAAATAAATAATTTGTTTCGTGCAAAGCGCGAAAAATATTGTCTGTGCAGAAAAAAAAACCATAACCGCCCCCCCACCCCTTCAGGTTAAATGGTCGGTCCCTAAACATATAATGTTATTATTCTCGTCATGGGCATGCTTAAGCGTCTGTTAAAAAAATCCCCAATAACAGATGTGAGACTGTCTCTCAGATCGATAATTGATATTAATTAGTATAGTTTGTAGTTTGGTTTTCAACTCAAACCAATCCTCCCCCATTTCAGTCCCTGTCCCTTCTTACTGGCTGTTCGAACCCTTCTATAAAAATATCGCTTTTGTAAACGTTCTCATCTAAATGAGTTTCGGAGAAGAAAACCACATCAAAATCCGCTACAATGTTGGTAATATAATCAATCTGATTTCTAAGACTTCTTATATTACTAAGAAAAATAGACAAGACATTTTCAGTAACGTTTGGTGTACCTCCTGGACCTGGATAAGATTCAATATCTCCGGATAATAAAAGTAAATTAAACATTATTCAGTAAAACGAAATACCACAAAACGATTGATTAAATTTAAACAGCACTTTTTGCAAAAGCATTTTCGAACTTCCAAATATCCATTGAAGGATATCATATTTATCTAAGGATATATGTTTAACTTTTTTGAATGATGGCATACTAATCTTGATAAAAAACAGTCCAATAGAAATTCGGTAAAACACTATATCATTACCCATATGAAATAGTATGCGGTACTTAAGAAAGAAAGTAACCGTTCAAAAATATTTTTCACCAACAGAAAATATAGTATAAGTCTCTTTTTCTAAATATGATTCTTTTTGAAAATTTGCAATTAAAATCACAAACGTAACAGTTCTGCATTTAAACACAAATTGTTAAATTACCACATCAGATTTACTGTTGTTTACATAACAAATAAAAAATTATTTACTCCGCAACGTAACATATTAATGTTTTCTTCGAGTCATTAAATTCAGGGTCGATAATTAGATCATCTTCAATTGCTGTTTTGTGGCATAACCGTTACAGGTATATTCGGTAGTTATGACGAGCTTTTACGAGAGAAGTACGAGCCAGAATTACCTGTTGAATGAACGTCCGTTTGTTTTCAAAATTGCAAATACGTTTCACTGTTTTTGTAGTTTCAGATGGATGTCTAGTCATAGCCATTTTGTATGATACCTTGCTACCAATGAATTATTTTCTAAAAACAAAAAAAAAGCAGGTCCAATAGGATCGTCAACCGTTTCGTACTTTTATGGGATGTCTCCTATACCTTTGTTTACACTGTTTCTAAAAAACACTAATGAAAATTCATTTATGATAAAGAACTATAATTGATAACTATAATTGTTTGTCGACGTGAGCTAGTTTGAAAGGCAACATTGAGAAGAACTCTTTAAAACTAATAAGAAAGTGCCTATATCATATAATTTGTAATCACATGTAGATTTTTTTTTATTTCTCAGTAAAACAAAAACTGAAACCATAGGTCAGTAAACGAATAAATAAGAAATATAAACTAGTTTTGCAATTGCAAGCAATAGCCGATGTCGCCCCAGACCACCAATTCTATGGTTTATTTTTTTTTCGTAGCGTCGAAATCTACAAAGAAATATATTTTCTTTTAAATCTGACCAAGTTGAAGTTTGGGCACATTTTGGTTTTTGATCCGATTCTTTGTTATTATTTTTCATTATTCCTTCTTTCTACCACATATTTTTGTCCGGATATTTTCTCTTAGATGCCTGGACAGAATTAAGTCATACTTGGCACAAAGTTGGACAATTATGAGAAGATGTGCATGCGCCGACAAAAAATTCAAAATGGCTGTCATTTCCAAGATGACCACCATTTGATGGTTGAAGATATCTATTTAATATCTCAATAACTACTCTACAGAGGTTGGTCATATTTTGTTTAAATGGCCAATAAGACGAGAGGAAGGAATTGATGAAATTTTGTTTTTCAAAATGTCCACCATTTCCAAAATGGCCGTACAAATTAGTTTTCTTTATTAAACATAATGTTATTAATATGGGATCTGTGTATCATTGAAGTCTGCAGACTGCTATGATTGTGGTATCCTCAGATATATATTTATGACCATGTCTTGTTTTCTGTTTATAAGAGAAAGGAACAGTTTTCCCGTCAGCTCAGAGATGCCATACTTGATGAACAGAAGCTGAAACATTTTAGAGCTATTTGTTTTGTTTCGAATCAAACACCACACGACACAGATTACGATCATCTCCGAAAACTCATATTCGAACACGGAAGAATGTTAAAATCTTTTGGAGAAGCCGTGCCATTACACTGGATTAGACTAGAACGGGCAATAGATAATTTACGCGAATGTGATATCAAGGTTATATCGATATCTGACGTGGTTGACTTGACATTTAAGTGTGATTTTCATGAAGAAGAAATACAAAATGATGTTGACAAGTTTCTTAAGCAACAACATAGAACTGGGAGAATAATATATTTTAGCGATATGAGTGAATTTATAATACTGAGCCATCAATGGTTAGCAAATGCATTTAAATGTCTGGTGTCTAATAAAACAAATAGTAGCGTACAACTAAGCGCAGATTGGATCAAATTGGAGCAAACAGGAATAATTGAAATGTCCTTAATTTCAAAATTGTTTCAAAGGTATCCAAAATTTGAATTTGATATCTATAAAGAACAAATTATAAGCGTCTTAAACAAATTTGACATTATAGCCATCAACAATGAACAAGGAAACGTATCGCTTTATTTGCCCTGTATGATAACATCAGCTTATTCACCAACATTTACAGATATTTTCAAAACGTTTGGAGCATCAAATAATGAATGTGAAAAGACGCCATGGTTATGCTTAGAGTTTGACTTTTTTCCTTTAGCTTTGTTTAGTCACGTAATGCTATGCTATGTCAGAAATTATAAAGTCTGCTTTGACAAACAAATGAACAAACAATCAATTTATCATGGCGTCGGAGTATTTTTTCTAGATGATGCAGAGGTAAACAAATTCATTTTATCGTTTCACAAGAACACTATAGCGCTCCAGATCTGGTACTGGGAGACTGTCCTAGATGAGACATATGCAACGATTCGAAAAGATATTCAACAAGTAGTACACCGCCTAATGTTTAATCATAAAGAAAAGAATTTACGGTATGCTATCAAGCTAAAATGTTCAGAAGGAAATGTCAATGTGAAAAGTGGTCGTCTGAGCTATGAAGAGTTACTAGACCAATCAAAAGATGGAAAGTATTTTTGTGATGATCATAACTGTAAACATGACGCTAATAAACTCTTCAACACTTGGTTCAAAGAGTATTCAGATGTGAGTATTGAGTAAATGTAAGTGTTGCTTGGCTGAAAAAAGCCTTTTGCATAAGCAATGAGTGGATATGGAATAAATGCACATGAGACAAAGTCTCTACAAAGGCATGGTAAAACAAAGCAACGGACAACGCTTTTAACGGGAGACGAGAACCAAACCAGTTTAAGGTTGCGTAATCATTGTGGTAGTTCGCGTAACTATGAAGTTTCCTGTGTGTATTGCGTTTGACTACTATGACGAGGAACTAAGCATTCTAAAACGTCGCTCAAAGTTTTGCGTTACCGAGCATTACTGAAAACATTATAGCAGTACACTGTCTTCTTAAATTTTAAAAGGGGTAAGAAATTATTTTTGTATTTGAAGGCATTTTAATAGAGAAAATATAATTATTTCTATGAATTAAAAATAGAAAAAAGAAATTTTCAAAATGCATGTGTTCTCAGTACAGATAAAAGAACTACATATATATTTACAAAACCGATTCATATGAAAGGTATATTTTCTTTTTTGCTCCTGGTTGGAATTGTTTTACCTATTTCGCATGTGAACCTGGCGCATGCTGAATATCAGAACAGACACTATCAGATATATTTTGCGATACTGTTTTCTAAATATCATTAATATCATTCCGAGAATTGAGTAATTATGGTGTATTTTAACTTTGCAAATATAGCGGTCTCCTTAATATACTTGTACCAAATCTTGTATATAGAACGAATGCGCGCAAAAAAGAAAAATAAAAAAGTAAAAAAATATAATTAAATAAATAATTAACTTCCTGACACATGACACTAAAACGAGAATACTTAAAAACAAAGATTTGAAGAGTTAGTCACCAGGGTAAACTTTCATAACATATATTAAATACAATATGTAGCGTCGAATGACGTTAAAGGGTGAAACAATATGTTACACATATCCAAAACTTTGTTTAGGGGTATAAAAAGAGTTTTTTGACAATATAATACTATCTCGAAGACTTGTCTATGTTTGTCTTTTATCTTGTACGTGTTTTTCCTGTGTAGTTCCCTTGAAGATTGTTGCATGTGATTACAATTTTCAGCCATTATAGGTGTTTCCTGTTATCCATTTTTTTAACATTGTTCAAGCTAGAATAAATATACTACTCAACACAAGAAACGTCCACTCTACTTTTTGAGGAATATAGATTCAAATAAGAAGCAAAATATTTGTTCTCTTTAATTAATTATCATCTTTAGCAATACTTGATTGTAATTTTACTCTTGAAACGGACATATCCGATCAAAATTAGGAGGACTTCCGGTAAATAGATTCGAGATATAGATAAGTCATAAAAATATCGTTTTCAAACAAGAAAAACATTGACTCATTGAATGATTACAAACAATGTGCCATTTTGATATAATCGATACTTCAGCGAATATTCGAAAATGAGGCTGAAAAAGACCTGGCAGTTTTTACAATTGGTGTATTTGTTCCAGCGTGATCTTAGATGCGGAAAGGGAGACTTTAATGGGCAAAAAAGTCATATTTTTATATCAGAAATACATAGAATACAAAAAGGCAACCTAAATCTTTAAAGAAATTATTAACATCTGCAAAATTACCAGCAAAAATAAGCCACCATTCTGTAAAAAATGTGGACGATCTAACTGTTCGACTTGCATACATTTAATTGAAGGTTGGAATACGAGTTCAAATGTGGTATTAGATTCCCCGTCAAAAGTAGTTTTTCATGCGCATCGGAAAATCTCAATTTAGTTCTTAGATGCTGAACGTAATCTAAAGTGTTACATAGCGCAATTGTAACGTTGCCTTACCAAGGACGTTATAGTTTTTATTGTTCTTCCATGATTATCACCAGAGTTGTTAAACCAGTTGGAAAGATGTATCATTGGAATTATAGACTTTTGAGTGTGAAAATTTTAGTGGATAAAGAATTTTCAATGCATTTTCGATTTTATATACATAGCACAGCTTTTCCGAATTTAAATATTTATTTCACGAAAAAACGATAGCGTTTTGAGTGCAATAAATATTTTAATGAGTAGGGCAATGCTGAATATCTTTTGTAATATGACCAATGAAAAACGTTTTACCTGCAGTGCTGATTATGTTTGGCATGACTAACAACTAGGTATCAACAACGTTAGATTAACACGTGACATTTTCAAGGAAAGGTGGATCGTTTCAGATTATAGGCATTATAAGGTAATCAGTGTTCTATTTTATTCAAATTTGAGGACGACCATTTGATTTTCCTTGAGGCTTGGGCGATTTAATCTAGAAAAATTATTTGTATTCATGAAATCCTCGCACAAATAATTTATTTTCTCCAAATGCCGCATTAAATTATTTATTTGCATTTGCAACAAAAAATTCATTTTTCAAATCAAAATTAGATTATCCATTTTCATGACAAGTAGGATTAGGATATTTATTTTCACTGACACCAAGAGTCAATCAAAACAAAAATTTGAAGAAATATACTTTCGCCGTTTGATATGTCCAGAGGGATGCAGACGTCGGAATCCCCTTTAAAAAGCTTGAAAATTTCATGCAATAATTGTCCAAAAATAAGAAAAAAATTTGTTAAAATTCGTAGGACTCACCCTTTTCTGAAATTCCATTGAACGCCCCACCTCCCATCATCCGGTTATGAAAGATAAATCGGCCTATACTTTCGGCATAGGTTAGATAAAAGGCTTTTTTTATTAAGTGCTTCCAACAGGTCGGAATGTGGATCCAAAAATTATGCTAGAAAGATTTGAACTTGCCATTAATTGAGTATACTTATATATTGTAATAAATAAACTACAAAGACGCCGATTTAAATACGGTACATTTACCGGACAGTGTTGGCGGCGGTAAATCTGTCGTAATAATTGAATAGCATCAAAGCACAGTCGTTTGCTTGTTATAATGGTAGTCTACTGACTTTATTTCTGTTTTTTTTTCAAAGCCAGTTCCCGTCATGTTATTCGTGAAAAGGGGGGGGAGCTTCAACTGTGCTATAACTAAATTTGCATAATATTAATGCATTGTTGGTAACTCCTCCCATTCCAATGAGGTGCAATGGGTTCTGTGGTGCGAGATTTTAATATAGTACAATAACATAAGAGGCTGTCAGATAATGCCCTGTTGAAGCATTTCCCTCCACTTTATTAGAATTAAACCATACTGAGATCAAAAGATTCATTTTTCAAGTATATATATATACATATATATATAACCGTCTATCGTAGGAACCCAAGGGGTTAGAATTAGAGAAATGAATATCGAGATTGCCTTCCCAACGAGGGATTTAGCTGTTCTTCGAATGCACAGATATTACAGACAGATTACACTGCCCAAGCCATCTCTGTGGGAGACCAAGGGGATGTAAAATAGAACGAGCTACAAATTTATTCTATGTGACACTTAAGTATATTAATTAACCAAAATTATAACATGTCGACCGTTGTCCAGTGGTAGCGTGGCAGACTTTTAACCCTTACAACCTTGACAGAAGGGGTTCGAATCCCATTGTTTTTTCGGTTTTCCAATTGTTTTGATATAATCTGCACTGATGAGACTTGTTGTCGAAATGACCATATGCAGAAGGTAAATTAACTGCAATTTTGGGTACTTCATTGAAACAAAGTTTTTAAAAAATGAAATTAATCATTTTGGCTTGAATCATCTGCCTGTGATGTGTTTTTCTATCTTTTTTATCAATCCAAATCCAAAGTCTAAGTCTAAGTCCTTTTGATATTAAATATTAATTTTTTTGTTGATTCCAGTGGGATTCGAACCCCTTCTGTCAAGGTTGAAAGGATTAAAAGTCTGCCACGCTACCACTGGACAACGGTCGACATGCTATGATTTTGGTTAATTAATATACTTTAGTCTCACATAAAATAAATTTGTAGCTCGTTCTATTTTACACCCCTTTGGTCTCCCACAGAGATGGCGTTGGCAGTGTAATCTGTCTGTAATATGTGTATTCGAAGAACAACCAAATCCCTCGGTGGGAAGGCAATCTCGATATTCATTTCTCGAATTCTAACCCCGTTGGGTTCCTGCGATAGACCGTTATATATTATTTTTTAGGCCCTGCATTAGCGTGAATATTCGCAAATCCGGGGAGATGAACAAGTTTCCACGTTGACTGAATTTATTTTTATTTTTTATATATTTACATTCCCGTGTGGTTTTTATGTGACTTTGGTATATATATATATATATATATATATATATATATAAATACTGATTTTAGCATGGGTTGGTCCTTCATGCCATATATTTTACATCTACCAACAGCCAAGTTAGTTTTTTGAATTGAAACACTCCCAAGTAAAGACGGGGGTAAAGACAATTAATTTTCCGTCCAGCGAATTGCGCATACTGTGAGAGTTCGTCAAAAGTATACAAGTGCAATTCTGTAGTATTATTATTCACAGCTTTGAAATGACCGGTTATTTCACAATTTTAATTAGAAAATTAGTAATGATTTTAACTCCTTGGTAGTTTTCATTTGATGATTCATTGCTGATCATTTTTAATTCGCCTTTTATATGAAATAATCTGTACATAAGAACTGTACTTTGTATCTACATTCTTTTGCAGTTCACCGCATTAATAGATGATCAAACACAGATTGTTTGTGTCGCTCTCACAATACTCATATTTAGCATATTACAAAACACATATTATATAAAAGCAAATTAATTTATATAATTTTATATTAACATGATTAACATGATGCAAACACTATGAACAAAAAAAAAAATACTGCCCATACCAGAAATAGCGATTTTTTTCACTGTCATTCATTGTTCTCTGCTGTGGTAGTACTGTAAAATATCTTTTAAATACTGTCAAGAACTGTGCTAATCGGGAACAGTCATTAACAGCAATACCCAAGTACTGTGATTAACTGTCCAGTACTATAACAGTAACACACAGTAAATGACAGCCTTTACGACCACTGTCATGCACTGTTCCGGATTGTTACAGTACATGTCAGTTATAGACAGTATTTGGTGTTACTGTCATGCACTGTCCTTGATTGTAACAGTGCACGACAGTTAGCCACAGTATTTGAAATAACTGTGTTGCACTGTAGCGGATTGTGACATTGCAACTCAGTTAATAACAGTGAGTTTGTACCGTATATGTACAAGTTAATTCCTTTTATCTATTATTATCTAAAATTTTCAAAATCAATCTGTTTTTATAGATCAATTGTAATAGTGTTCATGGATATTTATTTTAATGTATTTAAAAAAAATAAATTATTATTATCTTTAGATTAACTCGGTCGCCAACATTTATTTTGCAAAATGTTTGTTTGTTTGTTTGTTTTTTTTTATTTCCAGCCGCAAATTACAGATAGATAGAACGGTAACATAGCGATTACATACCAAACTTCATGACATTTAATATTTCCCGTGATGGTCTCAGAAATATCTGCATTCGTATGTTATTTGCTCAAAAGGAAAATTTGCGTTTATTTCATTAAACTTGTCAGCACCATAAATATATGTATTTCCGATATTTAATTGCTTTTAGGTATGGTGGCCCGATGAGGCCATTTCCCGTTTTCGTGTTTTCTACTTTCACTTTCCACAGAGCGAAAACGCGAAAACGCGAAATCGAGAAGGCGAAAACGCGGAAACGCGACATTTTCCCGGATTGAATCACTCACAGTGTGATGGGTACTGTTAACAGAGCCGGACATGCTGACCCTTCCAGAGCACCTGATGTCACTGTCAGTTTCACTGGAGTTCACACTGTGAGTGCTTTTGTTCTGAATGTTGTAATTTCTGTTTCTGTGCTTTGTATCTGTCTAACGTTATTGTTTTTGTGTCTAACGTCATTGTTTTCTGTGTTTTCGTTTTTGCCCTGTCTTTAGACTTCGATTTATGTGAATTTCACCCCTTTGTTCCTTCGGTATTCTACTGCCGTTGTTTCAAATTTAATATAAGGTCAACTTGGTTTATGTGTAAACAAGATCATGTCACAATGGACAATTTCATTAGATCGTTATTGTAGGGGATTTTTTCACTGACAGATAAATCTCTCCCATACTTCTTTTAAGGCATTTCCCCGTAAATTAATTCCTACATTTACACCCCCGGTGAAACTGTACTTCGTGCAATCAGGGTAGCGATTAACTGTGCGCAGGGTAGTGCAAAACAAATCAAAAATAGACATGCATACGAAAAGTAACTTCATTATATGGCATTTGTATCATATTTATATGTGTATTGGCAATTGTAAAGGAAAACAACAGTATTTACCTTTATTTGTATCAAATATGTAAGCGTATATGTTTTTAATAAAGTCACAATAACCAAAAGAGTTAGTGTACACCGAAAAATCAGGGTAGGACTAAGCGTACAGTTGGTAGCGACTAAGTAGTACGCAGGATAGGACTAATCTATTATTTTTGAATCATTGACATACTCCCTAAATAAAAGAAACTGTACATTTTTGCACATTATTGAAGATATTCTCATACTGTTTGTCAATAGAGATACCATATTATATTTAATGGCGTTGTTTATTATAGCTCATTACGCTGTAACGAAGCTTTCCATTTGATGCATTCACTTTTTTTCACAGACATAAAAAAACACACCTTGACTTCTAATGGGGATATCTGAACCATATTGTCTAAATATAGAATGCGTCGTACAAAATTCAAAATGTGTTAATTTTTATGACGGAATTTTCGAAAACATGCATGTAGATGATTCCCGAATTAACTGCTATCATGTAACCAGTAATCCCTTACTGATGTTGTATGAAAATAATATTAAAAATCGAGCTTTTAAATTGCTAAAAATATATGCTTCTATCAAAAATAGAATGCATGCTTTCTAAGTTCTTTCGTTGATGATGCAATTCATTTCTTTTCAAATGCAGGAAATCGGACCGAAACACACTCTTTAGCATATATTTCACTAAGCAACGAAATACCTTCGGAACGTGACTACAGCAAACAATTCTAGTACCCAAATTTCAGGGAAACCGGGAAAAACAATCTAATTATGAAATTGAATATATAATTTATAATTTTTCCCGACAGTCTTAAACTACATTTTGATTGACGAAAAAAAGAAATAACCTGAAGCGCTGCAAATCGATTAAATATAAATAGCTCAATAGTGTTCATTAATAAGTGCCAATTCCCTCTCAGTGAATTGATATATTGATTTGTACGTATAAAAATAAAACTGTTTCCAGAAGGAAAGCGATTCAAAAGTCCTGTATTAAAATTTTCATATATAATAAATGTTGCAACTTATGTGTACCTAGAAAAGATTTTCTTATTCATGGCCAGTTCATATGACTGCGGCTTATGGTGTTTTGTCCTTTACCTACAGACTTTCATTATACCATTGATACTGACATTAGTCCAAGTAAACAAAACAGCTCATAGCAATGGCATATTAACATGTAGGTTCCATTCAGGGTGAACATATACTCTTTGTAGGCCATAAAGGTTGTAAACTTAGTCATACCCTGCCTACAGTTCGACTTTTAGTTAGTCGCTACCTACTGTACGCTTACTCCTTCCCTGGTGAAATTGCGTACAGTAAAACTTTTGCTAATTATACAGTTATAAGCAATCAAAACAACCTACAACTGACACAAAATATTTATTGGCACCTCCAAATTTCATATTAATCGAAGTTAAGCATAAGGTACATATAAAATGAAAAATTAATCAATTTTTTTTCGTCTTCATGCCTATTTTTGGTTTGTTTTACACAACCCTCCGTAAAGATAGTCGCTACCTTGATTGCACGGTGTACAGTTTCACCGAGGGTGATATTTAATGCATTTTTTTAGTTTTGAGTTCTCGAGTAATGTATATGAGTACAAATGTGACAATTTTTTTTTCCAATGGAACTTTTGTCAGGTAGAACAAATATATGTTAACACAGGCAGCGCTTTAGGGACCGACCATTTAACTTGAAAAGGGAGGGGGGCTATTGTTTTTCCCCAAAAAATATTTTGGAGCCAATTTTTTTTGAAAAAAAAATTATTTTGGGTGCTAAAATGATGAAAAAAGTTTCTGAAAGAGGCTTTCTGCAACAAAAAATAATGATAATTAAAAAAATATTTTTGTTGATGCAAGTGAAAAAATAAATAAATTTGTCCAGAAAAAAATCATAACCCCCCTTCAAGTTAAATGGTCGGTCCATTAGTAATTGGAACGTCGTCAATTCAATTTACAATCTCCGATCAGCGGATGACCCGAATACTAGTACATGTAAAGTGCGAGCGAGTAGCCACATAACACAATATACATGATATATAACCATGTCATCTGACTCAATTTGTGAAGTCAAACGTTTGAAAACAGGCGTATTAATGTCTGGATCTGGTATAATTCATGAGCGATTTTTTTTTTTCAGACCGAGGAAAATTATCGAAATTTCTCTTCTTGCCTTAAATAAAAATGATACTATTGGTACATGTAATTCTGAAAAGTTGTCATACTGGTCTTTGCAGATTATTAAGAGAAAACTGAAACGGTCCTTTATTTTATGATAATTTACTTGCAAATTACACCAATAGAGGTAAGCAAATACAAGCATACAGTAATTATTTACTGAGAAAAAAACTATACAATTACTAATTTCCAGTGAAATGTGAATCATCTAAATAGAACATGTCTCGCATTACTCGACCTAAAGTAGCCGTTTAAAGTTTTTTTTCTGTGTTATGTCAAATCCTAATTGGGGAATGCGTTGAAGAAAAGTGACCTTTTTACATATCGGAACTCAAACAAATTTTCACAGCTGAATTTCATAGTATAGGTAAAATCGCCTTTAAATATTTGGATCCAGTTTACAAATGAATGAATATTCCAACATAAATGTTGCACTTTTTAGTTCGTTTATGCTTTCAAAAATAGGCGATAAATTATAAACAATTGTAGAATTTCGTCACAATAAGTGTTGAATTTTAATCTGTTAATTTCGCTGTCTTACTAAGGGAGATAACAATGTCTCACTAAAGTTATCCGTTACACTCCCTTCTCCTAAAAATGTTGACCCTTTCACATTTATAAGCCATGGAAATGATATCGATTTTTTGATGTGGCGTTTGTGTTACTTTAAATTGTTGCTTGAAATGGAACCATACTTAGCTACAAATATCTACAAAGTCCTTTCGTCTTCTTGAAATATAATAATCTATATCTTATCTATATGAGGAGCACTGGAAAACATTTAATTAACATTGGATACACGCGTGCAGTTACAATCAAACTCGGTCACAGTGGTCTTTGATTCTATGTTAAAACACATTCAAAGATAAAATAACCCAAAACTATTGAAGAATTGGGTTCAAAATTAAAATATATAACTAATCCATCGCAGTTTATTAATTGACATTCGAAAATAAAATTCATTAATGCATTCAGGCTAATTTTGTTTACCATTGAAGGCATTTCAAGATGTGTAACAGCAATTAAATACTCGCTTAAATTGTAAGATTGGTTTACCCGGGTTATTTCTTTATTTTTCTTTTTTAATTTTTTCTGCCTAATGTATAGTTTACTCCGGATCATTTCTCTTTGTTCAAGTGTTTAAGTGTGTGATGAAAAAATCTCGAGGGTTTATTGTTTTAATGGTACACAATACTTCATATAAACTAACATGTGAAACACTCATACGAGTGGTATTCCTTTTTTTTTTGTCGTCAACAATGGTGAACGTAGGAGAGAAACAATCATACGGAGTTTTATATTATGGTACTTAAAACGCCATTGAGATCCAATACACCGTCTTCACATACTCTCACTGTAGTCCAGCCCTGCAGATAGTTAATCAATTACAAGCTGATTAAAATTTTCTATGATAAATAGTTTGTGTAAATAATATTATTACTGCCCTCTGCTAGTTTAAATTTTTACTCGTGTAAATATGAACCAATATTGAATCATCTCCCTTTTCAGTCTAGAAGGGATGCATTTAGATCTTTACTTATTATATTCTAGTCAAAGCATTACTAACTTGCAGTTAGACATTTGCAGGCAATATACAGAAAAATAACAGAAAAATAACATTTCCAATAGCAGGAATTAACTTAACTGCAGAAAATTTATTCCATGCATATATATAAGAGAAATTAAACCATATTTTTTTTTCTAAAGAAGTAATACATATCACGTGACACTTTCTCATAATCGTCCAAATGAGTTAAATAAAGTTAATAAAGACAGTGTTTGGGGTTCACTGCAGCCAGTAATGGTACGTCCCCCTTTTAACTCTTAGACTGGGTATTCAATTTATAATTGTTTGTTCTTAATACCTTTCTGTAGACCATTTTATATCAAATTTATACTACACTACAGGAGTTCAGATTATTTTGCCTCTTACTTACATTTTTAAATGAAAAAACAAAACAAAAAAAAACAAAAAAAAAAACGAACAGAAAGCAGCTTGTAGAAAACGGGTCTCTATCTTCTCAGGTGTCTAAAAGGCACGGACCATTTCATTTTCAGGAGGGCTGGTGTTTTTTAGAAATAAAAAAATTCTGGCCCTGAATTTTGCAAAAAAAAGCCTGGCATAGTATACAGCGGAAAAAATAATCTGTCCCGTGTAGCGGGCCAACAAAAAAAAAAATCCGGCACGGGTAAAAATCTTGATTTAAAAACTTTCAATAGACGCTATCTATTTTTTCAATTAACACACCAAAGTAACATGTACAACCCGGTATCACGTTATTTTTCCAATGAACAATGTCACCTGTGTAATAAGGTGTGACATTTAAATTGTCCACACGTGGCTGCAACAATGTTTCGGTGAAATAAAATATTTGTATAAAAAATAATTTCGTCTGAATAAGCCGATAATGTGGTCAAACATATATATTTTTTTTGCTTCTTTAAGTACCAACTTAAATATGTCATACAATATATAGTTTTTTGGTATAATTCTGTTTTACTTTTAATTAAATAATTCAGTATAAATAAAAGTTGGTATTTCATTGAAGACATCATTTTCTTTTCAGTAAATTTACACTGGCTTTTTATTTTATACAGGAAATAATTGATTGTTTGACAATTTGTATTTTTCATCACAAAGTTGTGGAAATAATCAAATATAAGCTGAAACCTACGTATTAATATTTCTATTTGTTATTTAAAACTTATGGTTTCGAATTCAGAAAAAGAGAGTCTATATATATACATGTACATGAATCTAGCACAAATACTGTAATACTGTGATCGACTGTGACTGCCTGTCACAATCCACCACAGTGCAGGACAGTACAAGTGAAACTGTAATTAACTTACATGAACTGCAACAATCCGGAACAGTACATGACAGTAGTCGTAAAGACTGTCATTTACTGTGAGTAACTGTGACAGTACTGGAAGTTAATCACAGTACTTGGGTAGTAATGTTAATGACTGTCCCCCCTTGTTACAGTTCTTGACAGTAGTTTATAGGTTTTTCACTGTAGTGGGACAGGAGATAACAGTTAATGATAGTGAAAAAATCACTGTTCCTGGTATGGACAGTACTTGATTTGGTTCATAGTGAAATTTGGAACAAATAAGTAAACTCGACGCATTAATTTTTTTTAAATCTTTATATTTAAACTTTTCTGAAACTCGAGTTTTGCAATGTCATAAAATATACTTTATTTTCATTTTATTAATATGTGTTGATGGAATCGAATATTGTAGATAGAGTCTGACTAATGACCACCGGACCAATTAACTGTTGGATAAATGGCTTCCGGACCTATGTATGTCGGACAAGTGACAGTCAGATAAATAACAATCGGACTTATGCACGTCGAATCATTAACAATAAGACTAATGAAAGTCGCAGCAGGGAGATAATCCCTATAGAAAAATAGCCATGAAGTTTGCCCAGTTTGCATTTTTACAGTCTTCCCTCTTAAAAAAAAACATCCACACCGTTTTCTGATAAAATATTCAATTATGAAACTTTTATTGTTAATGAGAAGACCTGGTATCTTAATATGTCGATCCAATCAATTAAAGTAAGGCCCTCGTCACACTAGATAAAGTTCTCACTACGTTCTCATGAAGTCCTAAAAATCAAATGAACGTGGCAAAAAACTTGCTGAATGTAGTAAAGGCGTGATAGAAACTTGATTGTTCGTAGTGCAAACATTATTGAACGCAGTACGAACTTCAAGGACGTGAAGGACGTGGAATAATTTTGAGCATGTGCAAAACAAACGTGGCGAGAACGTGATGGTGACAAAACTGAGTAAAGACCTACAAGGAAAGTATTTAGAACTGCGTTGACGTAGAAAGTACGTAAAATGAGCGGGCCAAAAACTTCAAGGAATTGGCGCGAACGGGATTAAATTCTCTGCCGTCTGTGCTACGTTCTTTCTACGTCCTTAAATTTTGCAATACGACCGTTGCACGTTTTTAATACGTTTTCACTTCGATTTCATATAACGGTATTTTTCAATCAAGTTTGTATCACGACCTGGTAAAATTGTAAATGCGTCTTTAACACGTCCATCGAGTTTCTTCTACGTTAATAGTACGTTCTGGAGGTTTTTACGCCGTTTGTTGTAGGTTTTTACTAGGTTTTTGACAGATTACATGTCGAGGGGTTACTGGAAAAGGGTGCTATCGATATATATATTTGTTAAAGAGATAGCCCCTTTTACCTGTAACCCCTCGATGTATTTTCAGATATATTTTTCGACATGTGCATAGTTATTGAGACTTTCTTTTAAAGTAGGTATTTGTATATGTAAAGTCATATTCAAATTCGTGGATTTTTAAAAGTTGATTATAGCCCCCGCTTTGCAAGAGGTATATAGTGTTCCTGGTGTCCGTCCTTCCGTCCATCTTTCCGTCCGTCCGTCCGTCTGTCTTTTTTGTATCCAACATCTGGTATCCATTACTCCTCCTAAACCACCGATCACAATTTCATGAAACTCATGGAGGAGCTTAATTACATATTGTAGATGTGCACTACACTTTTTGTTTTCAAATAATTCCTTTTTTCCAGATTTTTGACATGTTTAGGACTTTGTCATTTTAGCTCAATGTAAACCGTAGGGTGACCACATGGTATCCACTACTCCCCCTGGACCACTGATCAGAATTACATGACACTTATGCAGGAGCTTAATTATGTTTTGTAGTTGTGCACTATGCTTTTCGTTTTCCAATAATTCCTTTTTTTCAACATTTTTGACATGTTTTGGACTTTGTCATTTTAGCTTAATGCAAATCATATGGACACCACATATGGTATCAACTACTCCTCCTAAACCACTGATAAGAATTTCATGAAACTTATGCAGACGCTTAATTACATATTGTAGATGTGTAATATGCTTTTCGTTTTTCCAATAATTTCCTTTTTTCCAGATTTTTACATGTTTTGGACTTAGTCACTTAAGCTCAATCAAAACCATATGGTGAGCACATGGTATCCACTACTGTTCCTAAACCACTGATCAGAATTTCATGAAACTTCTGCAGGAGCTTAATTATATATTGTAGATGTGCACTATGCTTTTCTTTTTCCAATAATTCTATTTCTTTTAGATTTTTGACATGTTTTGGACTTTGTCATTTTACCTCAATGCAAACCATATGGAAACTACATATGGTATCCACTACTCCTCCTAAACCACTGATCAGAATTTCATTAAACGTATGCAGGAGCTTAATTGCATATTGTAGATGTGCACTGCGTTTTATGTTTTCCAATAGTCCCCCCTTTCCAAATTTTTTATATGTTTTGGACTTTGTCATTTTAGCTCAATGCAAACCATATGGTGACCACATGGTATCCAATACTCCTCCTAAACCACTGGGTAGAATTTCATGAAACTTATGCAGGAGCTTAATTATATATTTTAAATGTGCACTACGCTTTTTTTCCTCCTAAACCACTGATCAGAATTTCATGAAACTCATGGAGGAGCTTAATTACATATTGTAGATGTTCACTACACTTTTTGTTTTCCAATATTTCCTTTTTTCCAGATTTTTTTACATGTTTTGGACTTTGTCATTTTAGCCCAATGCAAACCATATGGTGACCACATATGGTATCCGCTACTCCTCTTAAACCACTGACCAAAATTTCATAAAATTTATGCAGGAGCTTAATTACATATTGTAGATATGCACTATGCTTTTCGTTTTTCCCAGATTCCTTTTCTACCAGATTTTTGACGTGTTTTAGACTTTGTCAATTTAGCCTGATGGAAACTATATGGTAACCACCTTATATCCACTATTCCTATGTGACTACAGATTGGAATTTCATGAAACTTATGCAGGAGCTTGATTACATATTGTAGATGTGCACTATGCATTTTGCTTTTCAATAATTCTTTTGTTGGAGATTTTTGACATGTTTGGACTTTGTTGTTTTAGCTCTTTTACCTCCATGCAAACCATATTCTGAATACCTGGTATCTATCGCTCCTCCTTGACCACTAATCAGAAGTTCATGAAACCTATGCAGGACCTTAATTACATATTATAGATGTGCACTTTGTATTTTGTTTTCTAATTATTCCTTTTTTTAGATGTAACAGAAAATGCAGGAAGGGCTGAGGCGGGTGGTATCCATGGCCCACTAGGCCACAGTAACTCTAGTTTAATTTAGTATTTACTAATTATGTTCATATAAATTCCAAAGATTTAACACACATGACCTTTGGTAACCGTTAAGATTCCACAAATTAAATTTTCTTTAAAATTGCAGTATGAAAGAAATCATGTAATAATTTACAGAAAAAATAAATGCAGTGTCAATCTATAGTTAACAGAAACAATTTTGAAATTATGTTCGGAACTCACTCATGAGGTACTTCTGTAGCGTATATATAGGCGTTTTCAAAAAATTACTTGGTCCGCCTTTCGGTTCCGGGATTTAAATGCAAATAAACAGTTCTGGTTATAAACCCAACACGGCAAGTTCCTGAACAGTTCATAAAACTGTCCATATTTAGATTACAATGTCATTGTTTACTGTGGTTTACTGTGACACTGCACTACATTTGTTATTATTAAAATGTATTCAGAGTTAATATTGATATTCGGAAGCGAAGAGTCTTTGTACCTTCATTTGATTGGAGAGTTCAAATCCACAAAAAGGTAACACTTTTTTTAAAAGGGTTATTCATATAAGAATCGACATGTATTAGCCATAAATTGCTAAACTGCTTCAAAGAAAATAAATTGTTAAACTGCTTCATGGAACCTCGGAGACGTTAATATGAGATGATAATAATCATAGGCATGCACTAAGTGTTAATTTGCAGTACAAAAATATTGCTGAAATAAGAGCGTTATTCAATTTCTTCTTGATGAAAAACCCATGATTTATTTTTCACCGAAAACTTTGCAACAAAGGATCCTCCACACATATGACATATTTCAAACTTTTATTAAAATCTACCATGCCGTTTTTGTTAGGAAAATTGCGTACAAAGTTTCAAATATTCTTTAATGCTAGCGCTACCAAATATCTGATTTTCATTATGTTTAAATATTTCAAAATAACTTTCAAAACCTTGAGATTTTATTGCTTTATCTTTAAGCATCGTAAGTATTTTTAAGTAGAGTGTAGTTTTACGATAAGACGGACATTTTATTCCAGTTTATGATAAATATTCTAAAAATACCAATTATATGACAAGTAGTATTTAAATACATTCTGAAAATTTAGATCCGGCCCTGCTAACATTTTGACGAAACACCATGAAAGCATCTTACATTTTTTTTATAAAGATAAGGCTTTCCAAGAACAATGTTTTAAGATGATGCCTCTCAATTACTGCAATCAAGTACCATTGGCGCATGCACAAAAGAGAATATAGAATAGTTCAATTCTTAACCAAACTACCAATGAATACTAAACAATTTATAGATTTTTTTAAATTTATTTTCTGTTAAAAATGATTGTTTCACTTTTTAACATTGCGAGGCATGTTATTGATAAGTTACAAAATGCTGCACACACTGGCATGCGTTGTGTAACATCGGGTGGGTAGAAAAGGTTTGAAAATCCTCAAAATGTGCAATGTTTGCAAACATGTGGTTGATGAATATACAATATGTACATATTGGATGATCGTCAGTACCCCAATTAAGCTGGGTTCTCGGCGAACGGTTGAGGTAAGTGGAGTTCGCGTAAAATTGGTTTAATCCGGTTGAACAATGTTTAGGCCGGTTGAGAAAACCTCTTTTTTTCAATATTATTGGATAATGTTTTGTCCCGGTTCAGGATAATGTTGATATTTAAACTTTACCTGTACCTAAACATTACCCAGCTTAATAGGGGTGGTCAGAGGTATGTTATACACACGCTTATCGTTTGTTTGTTAATTTGTGTATAAACAAACACATGAATCCTTGAATTAACGTGTACAGTAAATTGTATCAGCCAGTGTTTGTCTTATAAATGACTGGTTTATGAACACGTTAAAAAAATCCATTTTACATAATGTAAATCAATGCTTTATTATAGCGTCACATTGATTGAGATGATTTGCAATTAAATTTGTGGTCTTCTTTGGTGTTATCTATCCTGTATTTCTGCACATCTTTCGATTTCACATCTATGTAAACATCATTTGATTTGACTTGGCAAAATAATCAACTGATCTGAAAAAAAATCATCAAAATATGGTTTTTCACCCATGCAGGCGTTCTACTGTTCGTTAGACGCCCGTTGTGCATGTATTCTGCATACTTCAAGTATGCTAGTAAAATTTGTTTTTTTAAATGGCATGTCCTGTTCTGTTTTTTGTATGCTGCATATAAGGCATTAGTTTACCGTTTGTTGAAAATCATCAGGTGTCCTAAAAGAGAAATTCTGCAAATTCTTCAGCAAGTGCTATCGTTTTTTTTTCTTAAATTTAGACGTTTTCGAACATTGGTTAGAACGTAATAGTGTGAAAGGGCCACAAATCAAAACCGTAACGTCCTGTTCGTCAGCACCGTCGAGTAGAATTTCAAGTGGAGATTATGGAAGAATGAAGGCATTAAAAAATTGAAGTCAATGTTGCCGATCCAATCACTCCGCTCCTAAACTGGTAAAATTCCCATATAAGAATTGAAATAAAATATATTTGTCCGATACATTGTCATTTTAGTATGGACTTTTTGTTTGTTTTTGTTTTTTTGTTTTTGTTACATCGGTAACGCTTGGAATAAAGTTTTACAAAAAGAACCTCGACCCTACAAGGTATGGCGACAGTGATTCATTTTTAATTGTCTCCAGTACAAACTCTGTACAAAGGTATTGGAGACCTACTTCAAACTGGGTGGTCGCAGTGGAGTCGCAGAAAAGACGTAGAAAGACGTGATGAATGCAGAAGAAACGTAGTAAGGACTTGATAGACCTACAAGGAACTTGGTCATAAACTTTAAAGCCGTATCGCGATCTTAGCACTGACGTAGAGAAATCATTGTAAAAACTTTAAAGCTATATTTTCATCCCGTTTTCACTACGTTCAAGCGAAATTGTTAAGAGCGCACTAAGATCCCGATGGTCTTTGTCCAGTGTGACGGGGGTTTAAAATTTCATTCATCCATATTAAGATAAGCTTGAGGCGTAATGTTTTTAGTGAACATATTGCAGATATTTACACAGAACCAACTATAAATACCACACTAACAATTTTCATAATATACACAGTAAAAACATGATATACTTTCGCAATAATAAATAGACATACATTTGAAAAATGCCTTTTTATTCTGTCTAAGTGAACATATTTGTCTATGGAACCGTGTAATGAAAAATGAGGAGAAGGCTGTATTTATTTATTCTGACATCCTGGACAT
Source organism: Modiolus philippinarum (assembly GCA_002080025.1). Taxonomy (NCBI): domain Eukaryota; kingdom Metazoa; phylum Mollusca; class Bivalvia; order Mytilida; family Modiolidae; genus Modiolus; species Modiolus philippinarum. Next base: position 150,415 of record MJUU01000321.1, on the reverse strand, counting down.
CGTCTCCCGCGAAAATTGAGACATCAAATGCTTTGTGTTTGACGTTTATAAAACAAAAAAACCAAAAAAAAAAAAAACATTTTTTATGACTTCATTTTGCTTAAAATATTAAGATACAACTTTTGTCGGAATTTTATGAAATTAATAATACAATTATTCTGAAAATAACATATTTTACCGTAGTCATAATTTCGATTTTTAAGGGTTAATGAATGTTTGTACATCTTATACAATACATGCAGAATAATAATTTTTGTTAATTTCTACAGATCGAAGGGTTTCCAAAACACCAATTTTCTGTGCAATTTTTTTTTAATGATATACAAATTTCTGTAATCACCAATAATATCAATTTGTCCGGAAATGGAGTCACCATAAGACCCTCAACAAGGAGCTTTGCTCTCACCACATAGTAAGATCAAGAAATCCCTAGCACCAGTTTGATTGGAATCTATTGCTAGATGTAAAACAAAATTACGTGCATATCTTTCTACTGGCAATGGATAAAGGACCGTCAACAAAGATTAAATAAACTAGAAAATTGTTCTTGCAATCGCTGTCCAGCACTTCCCAGCAAAAGGAAGTTACAAAAAAATTAAAAAGAAATGTCACAATCGAAGTTATTTAAGTATATCCATATGAGAAATTATCTAAAGTAAAAGGTCACAAAAACTGAAATAGTATACAGAGCATACATAATTTTTTATATAGAATCAACACATTTTTTTGGACAACACCTGTTTCTTTACATTTTTGCTCTGAATGCCTTCAAATATTAATGCAATGTTTGGTATACGAATATGTATTTATGACTTACTAATGTGGTACAATTTTACATGTATATACTTTTTGCTCGAAGCCCTGCAATTATATTAAAAAAAGCTAACACATATGTCAATTTTGGTTTAAAAACATTTTTTCACACTAATAATCATACTTTGTAAGTGGAAATTTTTTTTTACGGTCTTAAGTCTTATTAATCAACGTTTTATTCCAATCAAAACTGTGGTACTATGATAGCTATTATCTTTAGTTCTGGCTTATGGAACGAGAGTGAATTACTGACAAGTTGTTTCACGTTCATTTACGCTCACGCAAATGTCCTTCTCAACTGACGAGTACAATTTAGAAAAGACAATAAGGTATTTGCTATGGAATATTCTTATTACCGAAGTAAATATGAATTTAGTTTTTGCAGATTGCTTTTCGACAGCTTATGTCTCTTCAGTGCAGATCGAATCAAAACATTTGGAAATCTATATACCAAAATATGCGTGGAAGCTGAAAGAAAAAGGTTACCATCAATGAAAGTAAAAAAGCCATGATACAATGTTAATTCCTGCAATTCTTAAATTATGCATTCCCTCAAAACATATGAATTTTCAGTCAGATATAATATAGATGCTACAGTACTTGTAAGGTAAAACATAACTATTTTATGGTGTAATGGTGTATGGTTCAATGGTTACTGGTGTATGGTTCAATGGTTCACGGTGTATGGTGTAATGGTGTATGGTGTTGCAACATGAACCATACACCATACACTATGAACCATACACCATACACTATGAACCATACACCATTCACTATGAACAATACACCATACACCATAACCCATACTCTGTACTTGGTAACTCTGGACCATACCCCATATACACGATCGAGCGACAAGATGTGAACGAGAGACAATGATACTGCATGGCGCCTCGGGACTGGCGCAATCGAAGTTAATATGAAATACATTATTAAAAATATGTTAACCTTATAAAGCATGTGAATATAAAACCGCAAATCACATTTTTTAATTTGTATTTTAACGTATTTATGAATTTTCCGCCGAAAGTCGATGGACAATTAAATTATGTTCGTGAAGATCGCGATTGTTCATGACATTTATTTTTCAATTAATTTTGCAAAAAACTTCACAAAAGTGATATTTTTTTTCAAGAATTTAACAATTCCGAAACTTGCGAGAAAATATTATGATGTAAAGTACGTATTAATGTTCAAATACTCACAGTGCGCAAAAAGATATTTTCACTTTGGCACAATGTTCCCTAAAACATGCAAGAAATTTATATACTGACAAACACTCATTTAAGAATGATTTGCTGCTGATGTAAACTAAACTCCAATTGGCACACATTTATCTATGGTGTATGCATAGTATATGCCGGCCATTTTGTCACAATGCTATCTCACTTCTGTGACTCTAATCTTATTCAAATTTTCTCAAAAGATGCAACAATAAGTCTTACAGTAGTATAGTACATGGTGTAAATGCCATATAGTACTCAAATTTGGTATAAATATACTGAAAACATGCAACAAGATGGATATCGATAGTATCAGATCTAACGAAATGTCATCTAGTACTCGAATTTGTTATAAATATACTGAAAACATGCAACAACAGGGATATTGATAGTATGTGATATGGTGTTAATGCCGTCTTATACTCAAATTTGGTACAAATTTACTGAAAATATGAAACAATAAGGATATTAATTGGATGCGATATGGTGTAAATGCCATCTTGTACTCAAATTGGTACAAATTTACTGAATATATGTAACAAAAGGGATATTGATACTATGCGATATGATGTACATGCCATCTAGTACTCAAATTTGGTACAAATTTACTCATAATATTCAACAAAAGGGATAACGATAGTATGCGATATGATGTAAATGTCATTTAGTACTCCAATTTGGTACAAATATACTGAAAACATGCAACAATAGGGATATGGATAGTATGCTATTTGATGGAAATGTCATATAGTACTCAAACTTGGTACAAACTTACTGAATATATACAACAATAGGCATATCGATAGTATGCTATATGGTGTAAATGCCATCTACAGTTGGGTGCTGACGCAACATTCCATCCAATTGCACTCTAAAAGCGTTCCTCGCGTGCACTTCGTGTGCACTTGAAAGTGATTCCATGACAGCCTAGAGTGAACTTGTGACCCGGGGGGAGGGGGGGGCACTTCCATTATAAATGGTGGTATGCATGTGCCGCAAAACAGGTTTGTTTTTTTTATACATGTCCTTTTTTCATAGCTTTCCTATTGTGAAACTATTCCAAAGTTGGAAATAAACATGTATTTTAATTTTACGGTAGTAAACATCATTGGTCTGTTCACTATGGTTGAGACCAAACAACATTTAGTCTTTGACAAGATAACATGTATGTCATTGACATTGTATGATTTTCGAACTCATTCATCTCAATCATTATCATTAGCAGGGTTACTTTGTTACACTGAATGTCACTGACAGGATATGATTTTCAAAATTTCAGGGTCGATCATGATCAGGGTCCGGTTTGACATTATAATTGGCACATATATACTCATTTTTCGATAAAACACTCCCCCCGGACTTGTGACCACTTTCAAGTGCACTTGGAAAGAAGATGCGATGGCGGGAGTGATCGCAAAGTGCATTTGAAGTGAACTTCGTGGCAGCTTTGGATTGCTCTTAGCGATTGGTCAGTTCAAAACACGTGATATTAATATGACGAAATTAACTTTAAGCAAGAAGTATGAAAACTTGACGACTAAATTCTCTTTTTTACCTTTTTTTTTTATTATAAATTAAAACCAAAATGCCATTATAAATAATAACTTTCTTTTCTTTTATTTATACATTCCATGCTTACGTCACATTATATTCTTCATAAATCTTTCAAAAAAGGGTATTTTATTACCTTTTAATTTTTTTTCCCTTCTCGCATACCAACTTTATACATCTTTTGTCAAAAATGACCTCGGCGCTTATTTCAATTGTCGCCACACAATATTTATATGTATTTTTTCCAAAATTACCTTCCTTATGAGATTGAAATATTTTGCATTTCACATATTTCAAATTCAGCTTTTTTCCTTTCTCGCAATACCAAATTTATTCATCTTTTGTCAAAAATGTACTCAAAAGTTGGGGATATTATATGTCAGTGCTTAATTCAATTGTCGCGACACAACATTTATATGTATTTTTCCCAAAATTACCTTATAAGATTGAAATATTTTGCATTTCAGCTTTTTTCCTTTCTCGCAATACCAAATGTATACATCTTTTGTCAAAAATGTACTCAAAAGTGGGTGATATTATATGTCGGTGCTTATTTCGATTGTCACGACACATTTATATATATTTTTCCCAAAATTACCTTATAAGATTGAAATTAATTGCATTTCAGCTTTTTTCCTTTCTCACAATACCAAATTTATACATCTTTTTTCAAAAATGTACTCAAAAGTGGGAGATATTATATGTCGGTGCTTATTTCAATTGTCGCTACACAACATTTATATGTATATTTCCCAAAATTACCTTATAAGATTGAAATATTTTGCATTAGTAATATGTAATATTACCCCTCTCCCCCACCGAATATTTTTTTCGTACCTCAAAAATATTCGGTAGGGGAGGTGGGTAATATTACATATTACTATTGTGTTTTAAAAAAAAACATCCTGAAGGAGAAAATAGTTACACAGAAAAAGTGACAAAAAAATTTTTGACCCCCCTCCCCCCCAAAAAAAACAGCAGGAAGGAGAAAATAGTTACACAGAAAAAGTGAGAAAAAAATTTGTCCCCCTCCTCCCCCCCAAAAAAAGTTACACAGAAAAAGTGAAAAAAAATTTAAATACCCGGGAGTACACCGAAGAAGAAATTTAAAGTGCGTGTCTAACACAGTATAAAAAAAATTGGGTTACCGGGACTACACCGAATGTGAAAAAGTTATTTAATGAAAAATGAGAAAAAAAAAATATCCGGTAGGTCAGCAAAGAAAAGAATTTTTATTTATTTAAAATGGTGTTTACAAATTTAACAAATAAATTAGCAGATGAATTACATCGCAGAGTTGTAAACGTTTTTCCTAAAAGACGTGTTTATGTCAATTCAATAGATCAGACCTGGGCAGTTGATTTAGTAGATATGCAAAAATATTCAAAACAAAATAAACATTACATTACTTATTAGCAGTTATAGATGTATTAGTAAATGTGGGTGGTTTATTCCATTAAAAAATAAAACAGGAGTAACAGTAAGTGAAGCATTTAAAACATTATTTAAAGAAAGAAAACCCATATATATATGGTCGGATAAAGGCTCGGAATTTTATAACCGACAAGTAAATAATTGTTAAAAGATAATAACATAAAGTTATATTCAACTGAAAATGAAGAAAAAAGCAGCGTAGTAGAACGCTGGATAGGAACAATGAAACAACATATGTTTAAATACCATACAGCCTCTGGAACTTTTAAATATTATGATGTGTTGGATAGATTAGTTAAAAACTATAACAATACAGTACATTCTTCAATTAAAATGACGCCGGTTGAAGCAAGTAAATCTAAAAATCAATCAAGAGTGTATAAAAATTTGTATCCAGAAAAAGAAGAAAAAAAATTAAAAAACCTAAATTTAAAGTAGGAGATAGAGTAAGAATAACAAAAAAGAAAAGTCAATTTGAAAAAGGTTATACAACTCGTTGGGGAAGAGAAATATTTGTAATTGAAAAAGTTTTAAATACAAACCCTATTACTTATAAAAAAAAGATTTAAAAGGAGAAAAAATTATAGGTTCTTTCTATAGTCAAGAATTACAGATGACTAAATTTTAGATTTTTATCATATTTTTTTTTTAAAAAATGACAGAAGGAAAAATCTGTACGAAATGTAAAGAATATAAACTATTAATTGAGTATCATAAAAATGAATTTAAACCATTAGGTGTAAACTCACATTGTATACAATGTAGAAAACAATTAAAAATACATTATCAAAATAGTAAAGAAAAATATAAACAATCTTATCAAGAATTTATGGAAAGAAATCCAGATTATCAAAGTAATTATTATTTTAGAAATAAAATGTAATAATTAAAAATCTTTCTCTAAAAATGGCTCCTAAAAATAAAAATTATGTTAAAGACCTTATCAACAAAAGTGGTGTTAATATAGATAATTATTTTTAAAAAAGATTAAACCAGATGTTAAAAGATCAGTTTTATCATTTCCTAATGTGAAATTTAATCCTATTTTAAAAACTATCTATTCAAAACCTATAGCTATAGACGCTGAAACAATAGAAATATATTATAATAGTGGATTCATAAGACTTCAATCACAAAATGAATTTAATAAAATATAGAGCATCAATTTATAAACCTTTTTTTAGATAATATTAATACAAAAAATATTAAATTTCCAATAAGTATAAATTCAATTAAAATATTTGAAAAACAAAATACAAATATAGCTATAAATGTATTTGGAATTGAAAAAGAACTTTTTAATCCTGATGATAAAAAATTTAATAAATTAAATCAAGAAAAGAATTTACGAGATATATATCGCCTGTATAGAAGTATATTTGAAGATAGAGATTGTGTTATAGACCTATTATATGTTAGTTTAGATGATAGAAAACATTATTGTTTAATTAAAAATTTTAATGCTTATCTTAATTATAATCATAATCAAAGATATCATTGTAGAAATGGTATTGCTGCTTCATATACTACTGAAAAAGCTTTAGAAAAACATAAAAAGGATTGTAATGAACCATTTAAATATAAAATGCCATAAAAGGTAAATCATATAATGTTAATTCAAAAATAAAAAATAAGATTATTAATAAATTAATAAAAGAAGGAGAGTTAACTGAAAAAAGAGCAAAAGCAGTTTATCATAAATATATTAATGATAAAATAAATAATAGAGAAACAAAAAAATATATAGATAAAATTAAAGAAAAATATATTGAAAAACATTTTAATAAGTTAATAGATAAAATTTTTGATAAATGGGTTAAAGATGAAAGACCCATTGAAATAAGTGATTTTGAAATAAATAAATATTGTGAAATTAATAAACTTAAAAGTAGAAAGATTGATATTAATAATCTACGAAATAAAATAAAAAGAGAAAACATTAAATTATCTTTTAAAGATAGTACAATAAATTTACAACAACAAAAAGTAGTTTCCTATAATTTACAATTAGTTTCTCAATAGCCTAATGTTATACCAAATAAAAATATTAACCATGAACCTAGTGAAAATGCTGAGGAAGATTTTGTTAAAACGTGTTTATATTATAAAGATAAATTAAATGGGCTTATTATCATGCAGAAAAGAAATTAAAAATATCAAAAGAGAAAAAAGAAGAACTATATAATACTTCTTATTGTTGTTATATGTGTAAAAAGGAATTAGAAAAAAAAGAAAAAATAATTGAACATAACCATTTATCAGGTGAATTTAGAGGAATTTCCTGCTCTAGTTGTAACAGCTTACAATTCCCAATCTTTTTCCATAGCGGGAGCGGATATGACTTCCATTTTTTAACAGAAGAACTACTAAAACATGAAAAAAATACAATAAAGTAAAGGTATTACCAAAGGATAGTGAAAATTACATATCAATAACATTTAAGGATACATATTTTAAGTTAGTTTTTACAGATAGTATGAGATTTTTACTGAGTAGTATGGATAACTTATCAAAAACATTAAAAGATGATCAATATAAAATACTTGAAAAAGAATTATTTATTCATGTTAAAAATCAATTATTTGGATTTTATAATAATGAATTTAGTAAAGAAATGAAAATGCATGAAGAAAGAGACGAAAAATTAATTGAGCATTATACAAATCTTTTATTTGAAGATTTAAAATAGCATAAGTATAACGAAAGTGAAAAGAAATGGGAAAGAAGTTTTAAAGGTGTATTTCCATATGATTATTTTGATTCTTTAGAGAAATCAAAAAAATAAATATTTCCCAGATAAAAAAGAATTTTATTCTATTTTGAATCAAAAGGATATATCAGATAAAAAATATAATCATGGAAAAAAGATATTTGATAGATATTGTGAAACATTTAAAGATTACTTAATGCTTTATCAAAAACTAGATGTGTTAATATTAACCGATGTATTTGAGAATTTTAGAGAACTATGTTTAAAATATTATGAAATAGATCCAGCTTATTGTTATTCAGCTCCTGGCTTATCATGGAATGCAGGATTAAGATATACAGGAATAAAAATTAGATTTGATAAATGATATAGATATGTTAAATATGATTAGAAAAAAGCGATTAGAGGCGGATTTTCCGGGGTATTAGGAAAACGTTATGTTGAAGCAAATACTAAATTTACTAATAAAGAATTTCTAATAGATGTTTAGTAGAATTAGCATATACTCCTGAAGATCTTAAAAGATTAGCATCGAGAGACAAAAAGGTAATATGTAAATTTAAAAAAAATTAGATAATCCAAATTATCTTTTTTATATAGATGCTAATAATTTATATGGTGGTGGGATGTCAGAAAAACTTTCGACTGGAAATTTTAAATGGGAAGATGAAGATAAAGAAAATCAAGATATAAACTATTATTTAGATAGATGTAATGAAGAAAAGGGAATGATTTTTAAAGGGGATTTAGAATATGATCCACAAACAAAATTTAAATTAAGAAAATATCCACCTATGCCAGTTTTAAGAAATATAAATGAAAAAGAAATATCAGATTATCCAAGAGATTTTTAAAAACAACATAATACTAAATTAGGAGACGTTGAAAAATTAATTTTAGACCTTCATGATAAGAAAGAGTACATTGCACATTATGATATTCTCAAATATTACATTTCTCTTGGAATAAAAGTAACAAAAATTCATAGTATAATATCCTTTTATCATAAAAAGTGGTTAAAAGATTATATTGATTTCAATCCAAGCATGAGAGCAAAATCAGAAAATGATTTTGAGAAAGATTTCTGGAAATTAATGAATAATTCTTTTTACGGAAAAACAATGGAAAATATTTCTAATAGATGATTAGTAGAATTAGCATATACTCCTGAAGATCTTAAAAGATTAGCATCGAGAGATAATCTAAAAGATATTATAGATTTCAATGATAATTTTAAAGCAGTATTATTAAATTATATTTCTAAGTATTTTAATAAACCTATTTATTTAGGAATGTGTATTTTAGATTATTCAAAATTAGTAATGTATAAATTTTATTATGATATTATTGAAAAATATTTTCCAAATAATGAAATTTTATATTCCGACACAGACGCATTTGTATTAAATATATTTACAGAGGATCTATACTCTGATTTAAAAAAATAAAAGAAAATTTAGATACATCTAAGTATCCAAAAGATCATCCTTTGTATTCAACTGTAAATAAAAAGGTAAAATGTAAATTTAAAGATGAATTAGGAGGAAAAACAATGACAAAATTTATTGGAATAAGAAGTAAAATGTATGGATATGAATATATAAATTTAAGCAAAGTTGAATTAAAATGTACAGCAAAGGGAGTAAAAAAAAACAACTAAAAAAGAATTTGAAAAAAAATAATTCATAAAACAATGTTTAATATAGTACATAAGAAACATAAAATATATCTAAATGAGATTAAAATTGGGTTATCCCCCTTTGATGATAAGAGATATATCTTAGATAACGGAATAGATACACAACCTTATGGTTTTAATTTATTTTAATTTCCAAGCAACAAAACCAGTTAATGCCATACCTCCTATAACAAATGCAATTTCTCTATTTTTCTGATCTTCTGATGGAGTATAAAAATCACTTAATTCTGGTTTAAGCCGAAGTGTACGTAATTCAACGCCTCTAGCGGATTTCGGGTATAACAACGTGCGTCGTTAGTAACGTCATGAAGGAAACATGGACGGCTTCGAATGTTACCGGGATCAATGTTATCGTGAAGGGTCTATTGACTTGAATTTTTTTTATACAAATGTATAAAACGTCAGTCCAGGTATTTTTGAAATTGTCCAGACAGTATAATAAGACCGGTGAAAAGTTTTGGAACTGTTAGTGTTGTTATATACTTTGAAATGTCAGGTTTCTTACGGTGTTGTACGGTATCGTGTATTCACCAGCCCAGTAGTCAGTACTTCGTTACTGACCCGAAAGCCGATTCTATTTGGAACATAACAATATCTAAATTTTTGTAAATTTTGTTGAAAACTAAGGAGTATCTCCCTCGTTAAAGCCCTGTCCTTAGCTGATTTTGGCTTTACCTTTAGATCATATTGGTTATTTGTTCTCTATCAGTTTTTTAAACATCCAAACATTTAGATTTTATCTGCACTGAAGAGACATAAGTTGTCGAAATGTGCATATGCAGAAACTAAATTCAGAGTAACTTCGGTATTTAGTTAATTGGTCGATACAGATAGACACGAGGGAGAACAACAGATATTCATTTTATTGTGCATAATTTTCAATAAGCAGTGGTAATAAAAGTCTTTGTTACTTTTAGTCGACTTTGAATCCTTCTCATTTAAAATTTAAAAAGGTTTGAGGAAATAAAAAAACGCAAATATCAACAAGAGAAAAGAAAAAAATGGATGTATTATTAAATATCGAAATTACTGTAAATTAAGTACCATTAAGTACTGTAAATTAAGTACCAAAGTTTATGCGTGTATTTGATTATTATCATATCAAAATTACTGTGATTCTTATGCTGAAGTTATTATAAAGTCAGTTCGGAAATTACTGTAAATATCGGGTATTACTGTTTAAATGAAACCGTCCTGTAATTTAAGTACCGTATATAGTTTTTGAAAATTCTGAACCGAAGTTTCTGTAAATTCAGCATGTTCTACCGATGCTACGGTGAATTTAATACCAAAAGTCAAAAGTTACTGTTAGTTTAGTATCGAAGTTAATATATATACATATATTTCGTACCGAAGTTTCAGTCCCACTGAAGTTTCTGTAAATTTTGTACTGTATATACTACCGTGCGTTTTGTGGGATGGGGGCGAAAGGGAATCTTACGCCGATTTTCCGTCATTAAAATGAGCAAATTCCGAAATCCCGGACCTTTCATTAGCGAAAAGTTCCAACCCCGGAAGATTGTATATAAAAACAAATTTTTGTCAGTCCCGTTAATAAAATTACCATAAAATCCCGATTTCCCTGGTCTAAAAATGACCCTTTCCCTTGCCCCGATAACATTTTCTTACCGAATTCCCGGCCTTAAAAACGGCCATCCGATTTCCATAAGTCAATGGTCAATCTAGGCGACCCAAAAATGGCCTTGCCAACCACACCCCCTTCTTTTGCGAATTACTGTAATATAGTAACGAAGTTACAAATTCAATTCGGAAATGACTGTTTATTTAATTAGTAATTCAGTTCGGAAATTAAAGTTAATGTACTTCGGAAATTACTGTCAATATAATTAGTACCTTTATAGTTCATCTTAATTTTGTGCCAAAGCTTTTGTAACTTCAGTATTTACTATCAAAGTTGTGTTTAATTTAGTACCAAAGTTACCGAAAATTTGAGGTGTTGGACAGGTGGGTCCCTTTCTCCTTACTCCCATCCCATTCGGTTTTCTTTATCTCGCCCCTATTTCCTTTCTCTCTTTACTATGACCGCCCCTCAAATTGGTTCGAAAGGTATTTTTAATCTAGTATCGAAGGGCGAAGGGGATACTCACCCCGGAATCCCGACTTTATTTTTTTTTAAATTCCTAACTACAAAGAAATTTAAAGAGTGATGAAATTCCGATCCACGGTAATTTATTCCCCGGAATCCCGGGCTTAAATCATTCCGGGCTAAAAAAAACATATAATCCCGACTAGTCCCTTCTAGTATAGAAGTAGTATCTGATATACATGTGCAGTTACCTTATTTTTTGTGCTGTCTTTTTTTTTCTCTTTGCATTTGGGCTGCTTAGTGTGTAATTATGTGTTTAGAGCTATGAAAGAATATTTCAGATTAGCCATTTCAGATATATTACTGATAGTAATTACTAATATTTGATAGTTATTATGGTAAATGGGAATTGTCATTCCGAGTTAATCAGGATTCGCAAAAATTTGCTTCTTGCATAGGTTAAAACACAAACTTCGTTATACTTGATCAAATGGACAAACAATAAAAGGATTTCATTAACAAACAAGATACCTCATTTACAAGATTTGTAAAATATATATTTTTTACCATGCAGGATCTGGTCACAAAACATGTCCGGAAATTCGGAATTTGCTAAATCTATAGAGCAAATCGGAATGAGAACCCCTCTCGCCCAACTCAACTGGAAAATGGAAATAGGTTAGGTTAAAGATTCACTATACAATCGTGATTTTCTTTGACATATACAATCGTGATTTTCTTTGACATTTGAATTTAAACAAAAAAGTCGGAACAGATGTGTAAAGAGGTATGGCCACTTTCCCGTGAATTCATTTCATTCAGCATAGCAATTTTGCAAATTAATAATACCCCGGTATCTTCCCAAAAACTGTTTAAACACGTCATCTGTCAATTACACTATAAAAAAAAGAAAACAAATTCAAATACGTTTTCATACGTATAGATAAAAGATCAATTAAGACACTGTACCTGTCATTTGTATGCAATTTTGACAAATTTTTTGTAGGTTTTGTTAAAATTCGTTGCACAGTACCTTCAGAACCAAACTATGCTAATTGCCATTTTGAAGGGAAATTGTTTTACAATCGCATAAAAAAATTGGTTGGGTTCTCTATGTCCTTCGGGTTGTACTATCATCACAAATACTGTAAAAATGACCTAAACGGACACAAACCGACTGCTAATGTCAGAAAACATACAAGTGTGGCATATATATTTCTTTATTTCATAGGAAGCACATTTATCATAGACCACCTTACGTGATTTTCGACGATATTTAGGCTTATTTTGAAAATGGTCCAACATAGGAACAAAATTCACTGATATATGGCCATCGTCTTCTGAAAGAGAGGATTCTCTTTTTGTAAAATATATAATTTAAAAATGCCAATTTTAAATAAATTGATGCAATGTGCATCTAAAGTTTGATACAATAACAAGGCGCAAAAAGATAATAAAGTTCGGACGATTGGGAAATTTTATATATAATTATAGTAAGTACGGTAAGTAATAATCGAACTAAAATTTCTTGTACTACAACAGTTAATTGCGGCAATCGCATCGGAAGATCTGTA
>MJUU01000321.1:117209-136921 GCA_002080025.1 Modiolus philippinarum | reverse complement strand
CCTTCAGATTAAATGGTCGGTCCCTAACGTCGTCGAAAAAACGCATTTTCATTAAAATCCATCATTCAAAGCGATATATCTTGAAAACGAGCACGGTTGCTAAGGACTTTCTTCACATTGATGCATTCGAAAATAGTTTTTGAATAAAATATCAAATTTTCAAAAAAAATTGTTGGATAAATAAATTTGCAAGCACGATTTAAGTAACAGTACAATCTGATGTTTACGATTTTTCCCTATATATCCTTTGTAATTTTAGTGTTTCATGCAGTAAACTTCAAATAGTCATATCTCGAAAATTAAAACGGTGACCCCCAATTTTTTTTAGATTTTCTGTATTATATTTCCAAGTACTATTTGTATACGAAATGTAAAAAAAATCGTTGGAGTAGTTAATTACGTACACTTCGCCTTAAGATCTAAAACTGAATTTGAAGGTAAATTTAATTGTTTACCCGTAACGTTATAATATTCTCTCGTAGCTTGATCAACATCATCAAAAGTTTGAACAGCTCGATTTTTTTTTAATTGTTCATTAATAAAATCTAATCTTTGAATTCTTCTTTTATTCCATTCTTCTGTCGCTTTTTCTAATTTTTCTATTGCTTTATCATGTCTTATTTTTTCTTCATTCGAATCACTACCCATATGTGAAAATAAATAATTACTACCAGAAAATGCCAAAGCGATTGTTACTGCCCCACCAAGCATCATTATTAAAGCACTTGCCATTTTTAAGAAAATAAAATTTATTTCATTATATCAGCAGGTATAATGCCTTGCTTTATCAACATGTCTTTTGTTGCCATTGCAAGCAGTATATCAATGGATAACATAAAAAATATCATTCATGTTAAAATCTACTTTTGGTGCTGACCTTCTAAATACTTTTTTACCTATTTCCGAATATCCAACTGTTAAAAATGTTTCCACTCCAGCATGATATAACATATTTGCTATTTGTTTTCCGTCTTTTGGTGTTGCCATTTTTATATATTAAAATTTTAATTTTTTAAATTTTTTAAATTTTTTAATTCTTCTATTTCTTTTTCAAATTTATCATGTTTTATTTTTTCTTATATTTCCTTTTTTAATTCTTCTTTTATTTGTTTTTTATAGGATTCACATAACATTAAAACATTATTTATAATTCCTAAATATAACGCTGAAAAAATTAACACGTCTATAATTGTATCTATTTTTTCCATTTTAAAAAAATAAAATTAGTTAATTTCAAACGGGTCAATTTCTTTTTGTTTTTCTGGTTTTTGATCGCTTGGTTTTTCTTTACCTAATATGATTTCTGGTTTTTCTCTTTGTTTATAAAAAAACAACCCCAATACACATACTACCCTAATTGATAAACATAAAGGTAATATGTTCCAATTTTGTTTGTTTGTTGGACATTGATGATGAAACGAATCTGTATCTTTTGTTATTTGAAGCTCACCAGCTTGTTTTAATTCTATGTTTTCTTTTTTTAATTTTTCTGCTTCTTTTCTTTTTAATTCATTTTTTAGCATTCTTGCTTCTACACCTTTCTTACCAGCGGCTACTCGTTTTGGATTTTTTTGTTGAGGTTTTTTAGAAGGGGACCGTTCGCTTCGCTCGCTAGATTCTTTTATTTCTTCTTTGTTTTCTTTTTTGTTTTCTTCTTTAGTTTCATTTTCACTCGTCATTTTTTATGTCATTATTTTCGTCTTTTTTTTTTGGAAATCAATATGTCTTGCTGTTGTTAACATTGCAGTAAAGGGAGCAAGATACATTCCATATCTATAATACAGTTCACAACATACATTAGTTAAAGCGTGATTGATAAAAGGATCTTCCCCTAAATCTTGCATTAAATTTGGTGGATTAACAACATTAAAGTACTTTGATACACCAATAACATATAAATTAATAAAAGAGTTTCCTAATGTTTTAGTCATACTGGCTCCTAATCTTGCTTCATATTTACAATATAATTTATGTATTTGTTCTGGTGTCATTGTATCAATTTCTGACAATTGTAATTCTTTACCCAGATATTGCTTACTACCCCCACCAGCAACAACGGCTGATAATCTTTCACGTTCTTTTTCTTGTTTGTCATTATCACATCCGTTCGAATCAAAATCTATGTTTTCAATATTATCATCTCTTAAAAATTCTTCAGTGCTCATTTTATATATTTTATTTTTAAGTTTAAAAAAACTAAATACAAAATAACCAACTAATGATAATACTGCAGTGTTTGTTATAATTGTTAGTATTTCTAATAGCATTGCTTTTTATTGCTATTTTTTGCTTTATAATTTAAGCACTTCTTAAGCATTTCTTTAGCATTTCTTAAGCATTACTTAAACATTACTTTAGGATTATTTAAGCATTTATTAAGCATTAGTTTTTTTCTATTTTGGAAAAACTAAATCATAAGCATGATATTTATTTTTTTTATTATTTTTACATGTTTTCAAACCGAGTGGTCTTACATAAAAAGGAGTATCTTCGTTTTCTATCTTTTCAGCGAGATGAGAAGGACACCAAACTTCACCATTATTTTCGACAGATAAAATTACACTCTTACCAAAACTTGTATTAACATATTTATAATCAGTGATTTTGTAAATTTTATCAATTTCTAAGTCGGTCCATTTTTGTGTATTGTGATCTTTTTGTTTTTTAACAATCTTTCAAATTCTTCTCTCTTCATTTTTAAAGAAATAAAATTTAATTAACTCTTCGCTCGATTAATCAATTACCCAATAACCAGTAGGTTGATCTGTCTTTAATATTAATTTACGATGTTTCTTTTTTTAAGTTCTTCTTTTATTCTTTGTCTTTCTTCCAAAGTACGAATAACATCATTTTCTCTTAGGCAACTATCAAAACTATCTCTATCTTTTGTGTAAAACATACATAACCATTTTGTTTGTTCTCTTAAATCTTTTAACACTGAATTATATCTCTGTGAAATAACCCAAATTGATTGTTCAGCATGTCTTCCAGAAAAATGCAAGTTCAGAAAGCATATCCTTTTTTTTTTTGTTAATTCTTTTGTTGCGCTACAATCATCTATAATGTATAATGTTGGATGACCAGCATATTTCTTAAAACATATTCTTAATAGTTCTTGTAATTTTTCTTCTCCGTTATTAAGAATAGGATTAAGAATTATTAATTTTTTTGTTTTTGGATTTCTAACATCACCAATCCATTCACGATTTTTATATGCCTTGTTCCATTGAATAGTTGGACAAAGTATAATAATATATGTAAATACTCCACGATATTCTGTTTCTAACAAATCGAGAACAAACTCTGTTTTTCCACAACCGGTCTGACCACAAATAATAGCGCAATGAGGGTATTTTGGTAATTCCATTTTTAATAAAATAAAAAATGTCAAATGAAAATTTTGTTTAAACTGTAATTAACAAAAAAATACACTTAAAAATGAAGCAACCAACAGCCCCAGATTTACCATTATATCCAGAATTACCTAAAGAAGATGGACAGAATTATAGATTACAAAAAATAACAGAAATAGAAAAAACGTTGATTAATGAAAGAGATAAACGTAAATCATTATACAAGAAATATAAGCGTGGAATTAATGCTACTGACGGAGTTGATACAAGTCTTATTTCAGCCTCTGTTATTTTAGCAGGTGCAGGAATAGCTTTTCCTATGTTGTTACCAATGCAAATTGCAGCTGTCGTGTGTGGAGGTTTAGGGGCTTGTGTTAAACTTGTTAGACGTAAACTTACAACAAAATCAAAGAAACATTACGAAATCAAAACAATGGCAGAATGTAAACTTAACAGTATAAAAGATTTAATATAAAAATCTTTGACTGATGGGCAAATAAATGAAAATGAATTTAAATTGATTTTAGATGAATTAGAAAAAAATAATGAAATGAAAGAAAATATACGTACAAAACAAACACAAACAAGAATGAATGACAGTGAAAGAAAAAAATTAATAGAAGATACAGAAGCAAGAGTAAGAAGTGAATTAAAAAAAAATGGAAAATTTCTAATTTTCTCTAACAAAATTACTATAGTAAACGACCCTCCACCAAAATATGAATAAAATTTTTAATTAAAAAATGGCTGAAGGAGGAGAAATTGAAATGAATGATTTTGGTAGACAGGATGAGTATGATGATGATATGAAGAAGAAACTTCTTTTCAAGATATGGAAACTCACCAGAATATAAATAAATATGATGAACAATTAAAATATGCATCACCAGAAGATGAAATAACTTACAAAAGTAAAATTATCAAAATAATGGTAAAAAGATTTTATGATTATAATAAAGAATCAGTAAGTAATAAAAATTAAAAAAAATTCCTTTTAGGTAGAGATAATAAGGGAAGAAAAATGTTATATGTAAGAGATAGAGCTGGTAAGGAAGTTCAATTATCAAAATACAACAAATTAGGAATATTAAAATTTTATAAATTTAGTTATATTCAAAGAAAATATGGAAAGGGTGGTATTGATTTTATCAGATATGTTTTAGATGTAGAAGATTATAAACTTCCTGAAGGAATAAAAGAAAGTAGAGCAGATCTTAAAAGAAAGGCCGATAGTCCGAACCCCTGGAGCGTAGCAAGTCGTAAAGTTAATACCATAGGAAAAAATGTAACTTCCAAACAAGAAGCAGAAGAAACAGTTGATGATAAAAAAACATCCACAAAAGAAAATAATGAAGAAATGAAAACTATAACAAGAAGAGAATATGAGGGTATAATGAAAGCGCAAACAACAATTGAAGAAGCGTATAAACTTAATAAAGCAAAACTAACTAAAATAGATAATAAAATAGAACAGGAAGAGACTTAATTAGAACAAGCTAAAAAAGACAATGATGAATATAAAATAAAAAGAATAAGTAATCTATTAACAGATTTGGAAATTAAGAGAAGTGGATTATTAGAGGCAATTAATATTGATAAAGATAGACTGGAGGAAATAAATATTAATAAAGATGAACTACGTAACCAGGTAGATAGAATTAAACAGACAATACATAAAATATTAAACGAAGACACAACATTAAGGGAAAGAATTAAAACATTATTTAGAGAACAAGGAATTACAATAGCTAGTATTTTAACTGCTTTTGGGATGATTATAGGTGTTATTGTTGAGGCAATTATTCCTTCTGGTAGTGGAAGTAGTCCTACACCCCCTACGAATAAAACAGATGCAAAAGATTGGATAAAAAACAATTAAAAAATCTTGGAAAACTATTAGCTAAGCTTGCAGGAAAATTAGCAGCTGCATTACCAGGAATTATCGGTGCCATTGTGTCTTGGTTGTTAAATGCAACAAAAGACGTAGTAAATTGGTTTGCAAATAATTTATGGGCTTTACTTGTTTTAGTTGTTGGTTTATTATATGCTGCTGCAAGAGAATATTTAAAAAAATAAAATTAATAAATCTTATAAATGATTATTCCTACCATACCTAATACAACACTTCCAAATAATATTGCTTGTTTATTTTCTTCATGTTCTATATTCGGTTTATCTTGAACAAATTTATTAGAAGGTTTTGGAATATCATGAACAAGTTCTGGTAAAGATTTTTTTGTTTTTGTTCCATTTAATTTATTTAAAGAATGAGAAAAATGTTTATTATTTATATCATCGTTAAAGCCTAGTTTTTGATCTTTTGTTGCGATTACAATTTTGTTGTTATAACCAACAATTGTTCCAATTTGTAATCTAATATCACTTGGAGACATATATAACCCAATACCATTGACATAATCAACCTTGCTTCTTGCGTACTTTACTACTCGTTGGTAATGTGATATTTGAGAGGGTAAATCTATGGGACTATTAATAGCATCTTGAACGTTTGCTAAGAATTGTTTTTGAGCATCAAATCCTGTACCTATTTTTAGTATATCTACACGTGTTTGAGATTGTGCTCCTAATAAAGCCCATACAAACGTTCTAATACTTTCATTAATACGTTCAATACCTACTTTTGTAAAACCTTCTGATTTGTCTAGAATAAATGTTGTCCAAGCCATATTTATATCTATTGTATGCTTAACTGAATCGTTTATATTTAATAATGGTCCATTCTGAGAATGATTCATTCTATATTCAGCATTTGGTTTATAGTATTGAGTAAAACTTCCTAAACCATGGCAAGCTGTTTCTAATTTTTGTCTCCAATCTGTATGAGGTGAAATTTGAAATTCATTACATATTTTTTGATATGCAGCTTTGTCATAAGGGTTTTTTGTAATAACAAAAAGAAGAATCAGTTGGTAAAGGTGATTTAAGTTCTTTTAAGATTCTGGCAATACAATAATATAAATGAAACATATAAACCGTTTGAGTTAAATTTGAAGTGTTTTTTATATGGTCATCATAAGAAACACCACATCCTGTACTAGCACACCACACTGCAAAGTTTAACTGACATTGCCACCAATCAAACGAAGAATGAATCCATGTACTCCATGATTCGTTGGTGTGTAATGGTGGGTTTTGATATTTTTTAAATAAATCGGGAAAAGTTGTTTTAAAGTTTTCTTTTTGATTTACAAATATTAATTGATTAACAAGGATGATATCTTTTTCAGAATATTTAGTGTAAGGATTATACGATGCATTAGGATTATATTTAAATTCTTTCTTCATTTTTTACCCTTAAAAATGTACCACACTATTTCAAATATTGATAAAACAATAAACTTACTTACTTACATTGATAACAGAGAGGGAAATAAACGTATAGGTTTAAAATATATAAGATATTGCGTAGGTTGGGATAATATTTCAGATGAACATATAAAAAAACTGGAGAGAGACCCATAAAACTTAAAGATGGTTATTAGAGTGTCAAACAAATAGCGGATAAAATAAAAGAAAATATTGAATTGTCCGTAAATGAAACACATGGTATTGCTTTATTAACCACTCCTGTTGAATTAAAAATAAGTAAAAGTTTAAGATATATAATAGGATTTAATAAAACAAAAATATTCACACCTAATGAAAAACATTATGGAAACAGACCCATAGATTTTGCTATATATAAATCATTGTATTTACATTTAGAACAAGTAAGCACTTTTTATAATTATCTTGATGGTGCTCCGAGTACATTATTGGCTGTTATTCCAGTTGAGAATAAAGAGTTTGGAGATGTTATAACAACGAGATTTGAGCATCCAGAATTTAAATATTTAGTAAATAATGTAATAACAGAATTGAAATAAGAAATTAGAGATGAGTATAATACAAAAATAAGTAATAGTTTACCAATTAATTGTGTTTTAGAAATTATTTAAATTTTTTATAACAAAAATGAGTATATTTGGAGTTAAAACAACACGTAGATGCATCGGAAATATTAAAAATGAGAAACGAGCTTCAAGTAATGGAAATTAATAATAATTTATTATATAACAAAATTATAAATATACCAGACAGAAACACAATATGTATATTCGCTGGTATTAATGGACCATTAAAGTTTAATCAAATGTTTAATTTTGGTATTGGTGGTAGCGAATATGTTATTAATTATCCAGGTCAAATATTAGGTCTTAGTTTAATAAGTCTAAAAACAGGAAAAGATGCTTTAACTGTCATGGTAAGTGTTAATGATAATTTAACTCATGATGGAATAGAATCGGATGATTCTGTTTATGAATATCATAAATATAAAAACTCTGATAAACCTTTAAATGTTAAGGCTGGAGATAGAATAAGTTTTATGAGTAAGAGTAATAGTCCTTTATGTATCAATACTCTAGTATCAGCGGTAATTGAATTATTAAAATGTCGGCTTACGGAGAAAAATTAAATCCTTACAGAAAATTAAGAGAACAATTTGGTGTGAAAGGTATTCGTCAAAGTGTTGTAATAACTAATAATCCTTCAACTATTGACAAAAATCAACAGTTATTAGTGAGATTTCCTAATCTAAGTAGTAATGATGTTATTGTTCCTGGAACAACTAGATTAGCTTTTGAAATAGAAATTGAATCTAAAGATGCAAACTCGACAGTATATCAAAACATAGGAAGGGCAATAGTTAAAAAAACAACAATTAGAATAAGTGGGAATGAAATTATGTCAATTGATGATAGTGATATTTATCATTGTTATGTTGATTTGTGGAAAACTACAACTGAACGTGTAAATATGGCATATCAGGGAATTGGTACAACGAATATGTTAAAACATAGAGTTGGAGCAGCTGATGCAACAACAAATACAGGAGATCAAGCAATAGCAAATACATACAAAAATAGATTTTGCATTCCACTTGACTTTGAAATATGAGAAAGTCATATGCCTTTTTATCAATCAGGTCTTGGTGATAGACTTGAATACGAACTTACATTCAATGATTACAACAAAGTTATTCATTCAACAGATTTAGAGGCAAGTTATAAAATCACATTAGTTAAGAATTTGATATGGTTTCTAACCCTGAATTAGCAAGTCAAATAAGACATCAAATTGACGGTAAAATGGTTATCTTATATGACAGAATATTAAGACACAGAAAAATAACTAAAAATAAATCTGATACACTCTGGAACATTAATCTAAATGTCCCAGCTAGAAGTCTGAAAGGTATTTTAATGTTATTCGAAGACCCAGAAAGAACAAGCACCGAAACTTATTATAACCCCAATATAACAAAAGTAGAAATGACAATAGAAGGTGTTCCAAATCAATTATACAGTCAAGGAATGAAAGCATATCAACAATGGGATGAAATAAATAAATTCTTTGCTCTGAATTCAAAACGAAATAAAATAACAAACACAGTTTGAAAGGATATACATTTATCTGATACAACAATAGAAAAATACTTAACAAATAATTATGCTTTATGGTTAGATTTACGTTCAACAGATGAAAACTCACTACACGGTTCAGGTAGAAGAATCGAAAATGCACCCGTAGGTATTACAATTCAAATAACAAAAACAGCAGGAGCTGATAAATCGATAAATGTTTATATTTTTGTTATACAAGAGGCACAAATTAATTTTGAAGATGGAAGATTTAAAGAAGTAAATTATTATGCGAACTACTTTATTACAAAACCGTAAGACACTAAATGTTTATTGATAATCTATAAACGACATTAAACATCAACAATACACAACAATCCAATTACAAATGTACATTGATTAAATTTGTAACATCAGTGATGAGTCTGACGTCATGCATAGATTATTTAGAATAAACACCACATATAATTTTCTCGTGATTCATCTCTATTTACAATGATCGATTTCGTCTATTCATATTTAATTGCACATCCGTCTATTTTCATCAATATAATTATCGAACCTTTTCTACCATCCTGCAGAACAACATTGAAATTAAATAATCAATTGCTCGCTCCATAGTAGCAGTAATATTCGACTTTCTTAGTAGCAGTATGTGTATCAACAAGGAATTGTAAAAAACCGAATAAAAAAACATTTTCATTTAAAAAAACATACGTGAAGGTTTACTTAAAAGAAAAAGGAATAATTTATTCAACAAGCCACCTTTATGGATTAATTAAATTTAACGAAATCGAAGTAAGACATCAAAACTATTAACTGTGCTATTTTACTAAGGCATATTATAAGGAATTTAAAACTCGTTGAAACAGTGCGTATTGAATTGAAAATTTTGTTTCTTTTGTTTGAGTGTTATGTGGTTTTTTATTTATTTACTATAATATTTAAAATCGATTTAGTTATTAATTTTGCCAATGATGTAATAAATTATACTACGCATGACAGGAACTAGTTTTCTGACAGTGTCGGAAAACAAATCATTACTACGCATGTGTCAAAATGACCCACACAAATACCAACTACGCATTACAGGAACTAGTTTTCTGACAGTGTCGGAAAACCAGAAACCACATTTGCGCATGACAGGAACTAGTTTTCTGACAGCGTCGGAAAATATGTAAACAAATACACGTGTTGGTTTTTCAGACTGTCACTAACAGATGAAAACTTGTACACTTCTCTACATTTGGGTTACCTGCTCGCTTAGGTCTCTTTGACAAAACTCTAGGATATTTTTTTCTCACTTTTTATAAAATAATTTTTTCACATTCGGTGTACTCCCGGTAACCCAAATTTTTTTATACTGTGTTAGACACGCACTTAAAATTTCTTCTTCGGTGTACTCCCGGGTATTTAAATTTTTTCTCACTTTTTCTGTGTAACCTTTTTTGGGGGGAGGAGGGGGACAAATTTTTTCTCACTTTTTCTGTGTAACTATTTTCTCCTTCCTGCTGTTTTTTTTGGGGGGGGGAGGGGGTCAAAAAATTTTTTTGTCACTTTTTCTATGTAACTATTTTCTCCTTCAGGATGTTTTTTTTAAACACAATAGTAATATGTAATATTACCCACCTCCCCTACCGAATATTTTTGAGGTACGAAAAAATATTCGGTGGGGGAGAGGGGTAATATTACATATTACTTGCATTTCAGCTGTTTTCCTTTCTCGCGATACCAAATTTATTCATCTTTTATCAAAAATGACCTCAGAAGTGGGAGATATTATATGTCGGTGCTTATTTAAATTGTCGCCACACAACATTTATACGTATTTTTTCCCAAAATTACCTTATAAGATTGAAATATTTTCCATTTCAGCTTTTTTCCTTTCTTGCGATACCAAATCTATACATTTTTGTCTTAAATGACCTCAGAAGTGGGAGATATTATATGTCGATGCTTATTTCAATAGAGATATCGATAGTATGCGATATGATGTACATGTCATCTAGTACTCAATTTTGGTACAAATTTACTGAAAATATGCAGCAATAAGGATATCAATAGTATGCGATATGGTGTAAAATCCATCTTGTACTCAAATTTAGTACAAATTTACTGAAAATATGCAACAAAAGGGATATCGATAGTATGCGATATGATGTAAATGTCGTCTAGTACTGTACTTAAGTTTGGTACAAAATTACCGAAATATGCAATAATATGGATATTGATAGTATGCGATATGTTGTAAATGCATCTAATACTCAAATTTTGTAAAAATTTACTGAAAATATGCAGCAAAAAGTACAAACTAAGATAGTATGCAATATGGTGTAAATGCCATTTAGTAGTCAAAATTGTACAAATTTACTTGAAACATGCAACAATATGGAAATCGATAGTATGCGATATGATGTAAATGCCTTCTAGTATTCAAATTAAGTCCAAATATACTGAAAACATGCAACTATAGGGATACCCATAGTACGCGATATGGTGTAAATGCCATCTAGTGTTCAAATTTAGTATAAATTACTGAATTTATGCAACAGTTCGCATATTGATAGTATGCGATATGCCATCTAGTACTCAAATTGAAACACATTTATTGAAAATATGCAACAATAGAGATATCGATATTATACGATATCTTGTTAAAACTATCTAACAGTCATTTTTTTTAATAAATTTACAAAAATGTGCTACAATAGGGATATTGATAGTATGCGAAATGGTGTAAATGCCACCTAGGACTCAAATTCTCTATTTATGTGGTAAATGAGGGTTTTAAAGGAGTGGGTCATTGTGCTGTGTAAAAAAAATAGAAATCGGTTCTTTTTGATGGAAGAAATAGAAATTCTCGTGTACAATGTACATTGGACGTGAAATAAGATCCTGTTTTGTGTACGAAAAAAAGGTTATGGACGCTGTACGATGATAATCCATAAGTCTGAGTCTTTTAATATTAAATATTTAATTTTTGTTGATTCCAGTGGGATTCGAACCCCCTCTGTCAAGGCTCTACGGGTTTAAAAGTCTGGTACGCTACCACTGGACCGGCACTGCCATGTTCAAATGTCGGTTAATTGATATACTTAAGTCTCATATTACGAGTCAAAATAAATTTGTAGTTCTTTATATTTTACATTCCTTTGGACTCACACAGAGATGGCGGGAACAGTATAATCTGTTTGTAATATCTGTGCATTCGAAGAGCAGCCAAATCCCTCGGTCTCAACTCAACTTATGTCTATGTCTGTAACGGTTGGTGCTTGACATGTAATGTCTATATAAGTCAAATATTGGAAAGTTTAATATCTTTTTATATCCGTTTACTTGATCACCACTTGTCTTGTTGATTTCAAAAGGTTAAAGGTTAGCAATATAGAAGAAAAACAATTTATGGAAAGTATGTCTTGGCCTGTTTACTTTCAATGCATGAACAAATTCTGTGAAATCCAGACACGTAAGTCCCGTTTGGCATATTTAATGTTTTGCATATTTTTATTTGCAATGGTGAATATAATATAATCTTAAATGAATTATACCTTTTCCATTTTATCTTTACCTTTGAAAATCAGTCCATACAAACACAAAAGAATACCCGCCAGAAACATTAATAGAGCCTTAAATACACTAAATTAAGAGTGTTTTTTTTTTCTTTGAGAGTAAAACATACAAATAAAAATATATTTTAGCGTTTTAGATCACTTTGGTTATTTGTTCTCTATCAGTTTTTAAACATCTTTGAGTTTATGGTCTTCCAAACGTTTAGATTCTATCTGCACTGATGAGACATAAGTTGTCGAAATGCGCATATTCAGAAGTAAATTCACAGTGACTTCGGTATTTAGTTATTTTTGTATTTCGGATTTGTATTCAATCGTACCATATAAGCAAGTAGTATACTAGAGTAAAAATTGTACATCATTGACATAGAGCATTCAAATTACAATTTTTTTTTTGTAAAAATATATTTCATTTATTTAAATAAAATGTTTCGTGCTTCTGTTGACTATATCAAAGTACATAATACATGGTAAATTTGTGTGTTAATGCTAGTTAACAAAATGAAGAATAATTGATTTTCACGAGTCTATACCTCGTTCAATTCTGAGGGGGTGGACCCTTTTCGGGATGCCGCGATTTGATTATAATTTAAGTCCGGGATTTCATTTGTTTTTAAGTTCCTTAAATTTGTAGTTCGGTTATTCGGGATTTAGTAAAAATAAAGTTGGGATCCCGGGATGAGACCCCCTTTGCAACTCTTCAACCCCGAATTTTCATAACAGTTACACTGCAAGAAGAACAAGCACATTGCTAAACATATTGAACAGCACATTTTAAAATAGTAAGTATTGCCTATTTTCACAAGACGCCCTTATGTTCATTTTTTTTACTAAGCAGACTGTGTTCGTGCTTATGCATTTGCTCATCATTGAGCTCATTATTGAGTTTACCCTCCACACGGACTTGAAAGGAACTCTCGGATACCAGTTAGAAGGAATAATGGATCTCTAAAATTATTGAAATAAATGTATACCACATAAAACACAAACTATTTATAAAATTGAAGTACATTTTAACATTTTCCAATATGACAATTCTTTAACTAAATTTTAATAAACGAAAAACAATTAACCTGAAGTGCTACAAATAGATTAAAAATAGTTCACCCTTAGTTCAACAGTGTTCATTAATTAGATCAGAACAGAACAGAATTTTTATCTGCTTTAAAATCCAATATACATAAGATTGATACCAGTACATACAAAACGTCACATACAGGTTATAATTACTAGAAATGTAGTAGCCCTATAAATGAATTAGTGATTCACTCTCAATGTATTGATGTATTGATTTTTTACATATATAAACAAATTTGTTATCGGAGTGAACACGATTAAAAAGTCCCGTATTGTATTGGTTAACCCAAAAGATGCGTATTGCTCTAATTGTATGCACTTCGGATTTTCAACTCGCATGCATGGATGCTGTTGCACGGCCTTCTCTCTGAGAGAATCAAACCTCTCCTATAGAAGGGTCCTGTAAAACTGGATATTAGAGAAGATGGGATGGAAGACTGTAGAAAGCTGAAAGATTTGTGGGAATTATGGGATAAAGAGGTGCGAGATAATGAGTTGACATGTGGTAGAAAGGAGATGGGTGGGATGGGAGAGAGTGGCCCGCTATACACCCGCGGCACTTCACCCTTTACTGGTACTAGACATTCTTTACTGCTTTAGCAAGAAAACTCGATATTCTGCGAAGACTGAAACTATCATATGCCAAATGATTAGACATAAGTTGACAAAAACTGTCAAATTGCAGGATTCAGATTTGCAAAAAATAAAGGAATGAATTTGTTATGTATGCATAAGGATGAATATAATGTCTCTGGCCCAGTGTGCTGTCGAAATTTCTAACGTTCCTGCCGAGTGCACAACAGAAGATTTTTCTTCTTTATATCCATTGACTACCAAATTTGGTTTAACTCGACCAGAAATCTGTCATACAATCTTAAAAAAGACAAGCCAAGTAGGTGGATTTCCAACAAACAAAGGTATATGTAAGCTTATAAAACTGGCTCTCTCAAACTCAAAGTAATACCACAAAGAATATATTAAGACGGAGACATATAATTATATGTCTCTGACTAAGGCAGTCATTCCAATACCTATAGCCCGATTTCACACACGGAGTTGCATACAAATTGCCATTTTGTCCTGTTGTAGATAAATTGTCAGGGATGCATAGTTTTTGTTTTAAATCAATTTTTTTGTTCACAAGGATCTTTTTCTCTGCTTCTTTTTATTGTTATCCAATATACAATAACTCTCTATTAAAAGGGTTGAAGTACTGGATTCCTTGTTTCTCAAAATAATTTTGATATTTAATATTTCTTTTATTTATATTTTCTGTCTTTTAATTTCACCTGAAACCCCAGCCCGATTTCGATTTACATGAGATTTTTTTTTAGGTTAAACGATAACTTATTTTTGTGGGTTTTCCATGTTTCAAGGTAAAATTATACAGTTCATATTTTGCATATTGCATTTACAATATACAACTATGTCATGCCTATGGGTGTACGACTGAGGCTTAGGACATGTAGTTATCAATAATTGGTGTGAAAAAGACAGCGACTATAATTTAGCGACGTCTTTCCTGTATATTGTATGCAAATTCAGTGACATTGAACTTTAAATAAAATATAATGTAATAAAATATTAATTGATATTAATTTTTATGTACATCTTTGATGTAATTTTAAAGCAACGGAATCGACATTAGTACGAAATCACACAATCCGATTATTTTCATGTATTACAGAATAACTTAATATATATAAATTGTACCTTCTGTTCGTGTTGACGAATTAGTTCTCAAAATCCACGAATGCATTTGTTTACCTCGATTGCCTATTTAGCACATGAGTTGAACTGGACACCAAAATTTTTTGCGCGATTATGGAATTGTGATTTTTTATTCACTTTTGATAACGCAAAGGTTATGTAATTGTCTGCTTGTTTATCTGAAAATCGGTTTTAAAACGATTGTTTTACTCAAGCCGGGTGACTTAAAGGACGACGGCGTTACCAATGTTGGGTATTAACAGGGGCTCTGGACTCCACCTTTTTTAAAGTGGGGATCCGCGCTCCGGACTCAAAGCTCTAACACTAGGGCTCCGATCTACACTCGCAGTGCTCTGGGATCCACTTACTAGGCACCTGACTCTTGGAGATCTGTGGAGCGCGTGTTATTACCCCGACAATGTTTTTTTTTTCTTGTGCCTGTTCAACCAGAGACATTTGAAATAATGTTTCTGATTAACTCATGATAACCTATCGATATTTTCAGTTGCAGTTTAAGACCCCTACAGTCACGTTCAACTGACCGATATTTCACATATTTTTTTTACATCTGTTCAACATCACTTATACCCCCGCTTAAGCGGCTGGTACATGAATATAGTGATCATGGTGATCATGGTGTCCGTTCATTCGTACGTTATTCCGTCCGCCATATGGTACATACTTTGTGATGATACTCATCCACTAGGTGAAATTTAATGAAACTTTCACAGAATGTTCAGTGCAAATTGACATTGTGCATCAGTTATTTACAATTTTTCTTGGTGATTTTTTACTTCTGAAATCAAATCTATGAGGGGGGGGGGTATGCATTTGTGAGCTTTGCTCACAGTTTTTTTAGTTGTATCCTATTAAAGTTTATATGGAGTTGCATAAGTATCAGTTCAGATCAATTTTAGAATATGACTTGGTAATTTTGAACTGTTTATCCTGTTCATCATTTTTCATTCTAGCCACATTGTAGGCGATACCCATTCCACTACCATATGTTTGCCCTGACCTTTTAGGGTATAATAGATCACCTTACTTTTTCAACAAGCAGTTAACACAGTCTGTGTCAGTAGTCTAAAACCCTTGCTATCTAGAATGCAGTTATTCGGGAGGAGTGCATACCGATTACGTCCACACTAAGTTGTTTGCCCAGACCTTAGGTATGATCACATCGATTTTCAGCAAACAAACGTCTTTGGAGTTACATTGTGTACACGTCAAAGGCAAAGGATCTCTTGAATTTTCAGCGCTTTTTTGCATAAAGGTGTATATTCCTCGCTGGAAAAAGAATCGTGTAGAAAATTATCTTTAGATTTATGTTTATTGCATTTTTAGCCCAATCTCTGGGTAAATTTTTGTCTTTTTGGCTACAGGCTATGCCGTTCACAGACATTCCTCTGTATGAATAATTGTCACGTGCGGGATAGCCACAGTTTTACACTGACAGCACAAGCAAAATGACATATGAAGCAACATCGAAATAAATATATTAGAGGAAAACCTAAAAAGATATGAAAATATAATCTGTTATTCTTCTAACCGCCACATCTTTAGCGGCATAATATTTGTATATGTACACGGGCGCTTTAAATTGTTTATTCTAACGTTCTATATTCTAGTCTGAAGTCAATTTTCTGTTTTCTAATCTCGGATGTTCAGGTTCATGGTATTGGTACACAAGTTCATGGTATACCCAAGTTCTTCTCTTTTTATCAATATCCAATTCGCATCAGTGACAAACCAGATCGTGTTTATACACATGCATTAAGTATGTCCAGTACAATCAATTTCAGATGGTCTAGACCTTGAATGACCTGTCTGCTATCAAAATGTCCAGAAAAATACTTAGGGTCGATTCAATAAATGTCTCCCTACCCGACCCTCTTGACCAATCAAATGCAGCGATGTTGTGACTGATTCATTCTTTGACTGGCAGTTCCTTTGTAAAAGATGACAAAATGCTACAATGTGTATGAATGTACACATAAATTGCCTGTTCATTCCACATCAGATGACATTGTGGTTTTTTTAACATAGAAGCTGACACAGATGTACACATCACAAACTGATGGTGGGGACAGATTTATGGAATCGGTTCTGCTTGTATAATATTAGCATTTTTACTTGACTAGTATAATTGCATAATTGAGAAGGGCGTATGTCACGTGCCACATTAAAAAGCGATTTTACTGCCCAACAAACAATCAAAACAACCAATTGGCAGGGTTATATGTATATTCAACTGTTTGGTTTTAGCTTTAAAATAATTTTATAGAAAAATAGAATAAACAGAATGGGACAGAAATGTTAGGATAATAAATAAGTAAATAAAAGAAAAAAATAAAAGAAACTGCATAAAAAATTGAAAACACAAATTAAAATAAATAAAAAGAGATAAATAATTAATACAACTAGAATAAAATAAAATAAATAAAAACTAGATGTTGTCGGAAACGACAGCTATCCCCGCACTCCCTGTTTGACACAGAAAACAGTTGTTATATACCCTTGGCATATTTTTTTTTCACTTTATTTTAAATCTACCTATTGATAGTCATTATTGTTATTAAAACAATTCTAGGTTATATGGTTGATGAGTAGAATTCCAAAAATAAGTGGTCTTTGAGACTTTCTGGAAATTTACCAAGATTGGAATTAATATTTTTGAAATCCAGTTGATGAAAATGTTTTTCGTAAACTAAATAAATAATTTAAGTATGGTTGCTAGGTAGAATTCCAAAAAAATAAGTGGTCTTTGAGACTTTCAGGAAATTTACCCATATTGGAATCAAATATTTTTGAAATCCAATTGATAAAAATGTTCATCCTAAACAACACAAACATTTTATGTATGGTTGCTAGGTAGAATTCAAAAAAATAAGTGGTCTTTGAGACTTCAGGAAATTTATCAAAATTGGAATCAAATATTTTTGAAATCCAATTTATAAAAATGTTCGTCCTAAGCTAAACAAACATTTTAAGTATGGTTGCTAGGTAGAATTCCAAAAAATAAGTGGTCTTTGAGACTTACAGGAAATTTACCAAAATTGGAACCGCCTTTCAGAATCCTAAGTTATCAAAATTTTGTTTTTTACCAAACACTTGTCAGAATATAAGATAATATGCCAAAATTTAAAAAAAAAATAAGTGTCTTTGACATTTTCAGGAAATTTACCAAAGATGGAACCGGAACCAAAATTCCAAAAGCTTATTGGAAATCTATAGACTAAATGCAACAATTCTGAATAAAGATTTGATCCCTAAATCCAAAAATGTAGGGGGAGTTTGCGTCACATGCCACATCTTTTGGTCTTTGTTAAAATTAACATCATGGGGCCTCTTGTTTGCACCAAGACCAATATCAAAAATCCGAAAGCTTATTGCGCATCTGCAGACTATATGCAACAATTCTACAGCAAAATTAAATCCCTAAATCCAAAAATGTAGGAGGAGTTTGAGTCAAAAGAAAAGTGTGACGGACGGACGGACGGACGGACAGACGGAGGGTATAATATTATCCCCGAACTTTCTTCGAAAGTGCGGGGATAATAATGAATATAAATAGAATAAAATGAATAAATAAAATTTAATAAATATAAATCTTTACTTTTGTTTTAAGCGACTTGTGATGTAAATTTCTGGCCAGTGTTCAGTAAACGCCGATAGACAATCTAAACGCTATCTGTGTTGTAAAAGACTGATATCTGTTGAGAATGTCTGTTTAGTGTTGAATAAACACTGATCAGTCGTTCTCAACACTTCCTGTGCTGTAAAAGACTGACCCTTGTTGAAAATGTCTGTCCGATGTTGAGCCAACGCTGGTCAGTCATATTCAACACGGATCAGTCTTTTACGACACAGGTAGCGTTGAAAATGACTGATCAGCGTTGACTCAACACCGAACAGACATTCTAAACAAAAATCAGTCATTTACAACACAGGTAGTGTTTAGAATGACTGACCAAAGTTGACTCAACACTGGTCAGACATTTACAACAGAGGTGAAGTCCGAGATTGACTGAAATGGGTTGGCCCAACTCTGATCAGTCATTTTCAGTCAAAACTAGTGTTGAAAAAGACTGATCAGCGTTGAGTCAACTCAGCACAGTCATTCTCAACTCTGTTCAGACATTCTAAGTCAAAAAACGACTGACTCTGGTAAAATCAGTCAAACTTTTTGTCAATAGTGTGGGTTTTCATCGGTACTCACTCTAATTCTTATTTTAAAGCAAAACAAGTCCCATGGATTCTCTTAAACAAAGTGAACGAGAATGCAGGCTGTTAGTTAAATGAATAAATAAGTTGTCTATAAATTCAGTCAACGTGGAAACTTGCCCATCTCCCCGGATTTGCGAATATTTACGCTAATGCAGGGCCTAAAAATTCAAATACAACGGTCTTTGGTAGGAACCAAACGGGGTTAGATTTAGAGACATGAATATCGATATTGCCTTCCAAACGAGGGATTTGGCTGTCCTTCGAAGGCACAGATATTACAGACAGATTACACTACTCCCGCCATCTCTGTGTGAGTCCAAAGGGATGTAAAATAGAATGAGTAATACGAGTAA